>CABFWO010000076.1:44201-90465 GCA_902155825.1 Timema genevievae
TGGTGCTGACTGACAGTTCACAGCTGACTTCTGACAGTCAACATTTAGGTATATACCTAAATTTTGACTGTCAGAAGTGACAACTGCTAAAGACATGTTTTTTGCAGATCATATGGTTCGGCGTAGGGATACATAATTTGGTCTGGTAGCTTTTCAAAGCCGTCAGAAGTCAGCTGTGAGCTGTCAGTCAGCACCACAGAAGATAAAACTGAGGTATACTGACAAATAGTTTAACAAAATTTGGGCTTAAATGTTTTATAATAAATAAGGTTTATATTTAGTTATCATTTTTATTTTAAATAGCAGCATTATTTATAACAGTGTATTTTGATATATATATTTTTAACATATTTTAAATTCTGATATGGGATAAAGTCTGGGAAATTTGGATTTTAGGAACAGGGAAAAGTCGGGGAGTTATCATTCTGAAAGTTTGTGGACACCCGTTTAGGAATTCTTGTAGTAAAGTAAATCCCATAAGGCTACCCTGTTTTTTAAATTTTAATTTGCGATTTGAAATTGGTATGTAAAAAGAAGATTTGGATTCACATTTATAAAATAGCCCATCTCTGAATTTTTCGTATATTTTAAACTATGCATGTGTATTTGATAGTATAAAAACAAAAAAAAAGCCACGGTTTTTAGCCTGCGATCGAGCAATATCGACCAAATGGCTGCCATCATAGTGATGATAATGGTAACATTTGCGGATAGATGGTGTCATGTGGTCAGCACAAAAGACCATCCAAACATTATTTTCAGTTTTCTAGACTAGAGCCTCTACTTCTTTATCCAAGTAGCTCCTCATTTGTCCTCACGAGGCTGAGTTTGACCCCGTTCCAGACTCTCTGCTTCACAGAAAAATCTGGAGGTGCTAGGGATCGATCTCGGGACCTCTGGATCTGAAGCCAGTAACTCTGAGCACTAGACCATAGAGTCGGTCATTTAATACCATAAAGCAAAATAAAATCAGATTGTACCCAGCAGAGGTGGCCATAAAAATAGACAAAATAGTGAAATATGACCACGTACTTATCCTCTTGCCGGCAGTTATGGGTTCTTCGGGAGCATACGGAACACTCGGACCGACGTCATTCCTTGCCGTTACTCTCAGGTGATACGAGATGTTCACCTTCAGCGACGACACCTCGATGTGCGTCACATCAACGGTAGTACTTCCAACCTGACATACATAACAAAGGAATGGTTGCTTTAGGAACTACTTGTTATTTAAATGTATTTAAAATAAGTAACATTTATATCGTTTACTCTTATCATCATTTACATTTCTTTTTTTGCCATAGCTTCTCATTACCCTTTCAAATTATACATAAACATACAAATTACACTAATGTGCTGAGTATGGGGAAGATTTTATATGAAGTATAACCACATTGGTGTGGAGGTAGAGTGGAAACCCATTTACTAATAATCACCCTTGGTACACCTGACCAGGATTCTAATCCCAATATTTCCGTCATCAGCAGTTCAGTCTATTACGAGAGTGATACCTTTAGACGTTTTAACAACCAAAGTGTGTTTTTAAAAAAAAAGTAAATTGTTGAATTATAAGGTTGTATATTTTGTTTGTAATTGAGTCCTATCTTAAAATGTGAAGAAATGATTTATTTTTTTCCACATAAGCTAATAAGAGATAGTAAATCTAAACTCTAAATAATTATTTTATCTCAAAATGCTTCTTTCACAGATTTCACCTCTCCAAATATTTTAAATTTCTTTGAACTGAAGTATTAATAAAAGAATACTCAAAACTTCCCCTTTTAAAGAAAAATAAAAGTTACTAAAATTGTTAAAAAATTTCTCCCAAGAAAGTTATTCCCGTCCTAACACCAATTTATGACTGCCCTCACCTTTTGCCACGCCTTCTTGTTGACTTCCCGCCTCTCGACGATGTACTCGAGTATTGGGGACCCCCCGTCCGTCTCAGGGGGCTGCCACGTGATGGTAAAGGAAGTGTCTGTCATGCCAGACACGTCCAGGGGTCCTCTCGGGGGAGAGGGCCTGTCGTACTTGCTCCTAATAGTGACCGTGTCACTCTCCAGAGCCTCAGAAGACCCCACGGGGTTCTCAGCAATCACCCTGAACATGTACTCTGCATCTTCGCGAAGCTTCTGCACACAGTAAGACGATACATCCTTCTCCACGTCCGCAACCTGTAACACAAGTCGAATTCATTGTTAGGGCCAGGTATCAGTTTTAGTGGAAACTAATATACTTTACATACACACACAAGCACACACACACACACACACACACACATACACACATATACACACAATGTTTATTAATTTAAAGCTTATAAATAGTTTTACTTATCAGTAAGTAAAGTAAAATTACTTATATTTATTTCAAAGTATTTCCAAATTATTTACATTCATATAATTTAATTTTTCATTGTTTTACTAAATCACACAATTTGGACTATTAGGTGGTCTTGGGGTAAAGTGCTCCCTTTAGGACCCAATGTTCATGGGCTCAAACCCAGCTGAGGTCAACAGATTTTTCTTGAAAATCAAAATACATAGTACAACTTCCTTCGAAGTGGAAGTAGCTTTCTGTCCCATGTTGAGTATGGTATGTAAAAGATCCCTGGAAAGTATGTAAAAATATCTTTCCCAGAAAAGTTGGTAGGCCCTTTTGCTCTTACTCATGGAAATTCCCATGTGCTGATACAATCACTCAGTTTAAAAAGCACACGTTGAATACCTCAAATAAATTGCCATTAAGTTTTGCTCTAAATCAAATAGCTTTTCATGTTTTAAATCATGTGAAGGCCACCTTTTTTTACCCAACAGTAGTATTTCAGAAGTGGTTGTTCTATGTTTGAAGTCTGATAAATTTGAGCTCTTGACAAGAGAAAAGGTCTTAAATTCTGTTCTACATCTCGTTAGTAACAACATGTTTACGCAACAAGATATGTGGCAAAACAATCACATACACTTTGGGTGAAAAATATGTTCAACGTACCATTTCACAACCTCTATATTAATGTTTCCCAAAATTTGTTCTAGGTGTAATATTTCACAACCTCTATATCAGTGTTTCCCAAAATTTGTTCCAGTTGTAATATTACACAACCTCTATATCAATGTTTCCCAAAATATGCTCCAGGTAAGTATGTGTAATATTTCACAACCTCTATCAGTGTTTCCCAAAATATGTTCCAGGTGTGATATTTCACAACCTCTATATCAGTTTTTCCCAAAATATGTTCCAAGTAAAATATTTCACAACTTCTATATTAGTATTTCCCAAAATATGTTTCAGGTATAATATAACACAACCTCTATATCATTGTTTCTCAAAATTTGCTAGAGGGGTAATATTTCCCAACCTTTTTATAATTGTTTCCCAAAATATGTTCCAGGTATAATATTATACAACCTCCATATCAGTGTTTCCCAAAATATGTTCCAGGTATAATATTATACAACCTTTATATCAGTGTTTCCCTAAATATGTTCCAGGTATAATATTACACAACCTCCATATCAGTATTTTCCAAAATATGTTCCAGGTATAATATTACACAACCTCCATATCAGTGTTTTCCAAAATATGTTCCAGGTATAATATTACACAACCTCCATATCAGTGTTTCCCAAAATATGTTCCAGGTAGGTATGTGTAATATTTCACATCCTCTATATCAGTGTTTCCCAAAATATGTTCCAGGTATAATATAACACAACCTCTATATTAGTGTTTCCCAAAATATGTTCCAGTGGTAATATTACACGACCTCTATATCATTGTTTCCCAAAATGTGTTCCAAGTAAGTATGTGTAATATTTCCCAACCTCTATATAATTGTTTCCCAAAATATGTTCAGGTAAGTATGTGTAATATTTCACAGCTTTTATATCAGTGTTTCCCAAAATATGTTCCAGGTGTGATATTTCACAACCTCTATATCAGTGTTTCCCAAAATATGTTCCAAGTATAATATTTCACAACCTTTATATTCGTGTTTCCCAAAATATCTTCCAGGTATAATATAACACAACCTCTATATCATTGTTTCTCAAAATTTGTTCCAGGGGTAATATTTCCCAACCTTTTTATAATTGCTTCCCAAAATATGTTCCAGGTAGGTATGTGTAATATTACACAACCTCCATATCAGTGTTTCCCTAAATATGTTCCAGGTAGGTATGTGTAATATTTCACAACCGCCATATCAGTGTTTCCCAAAATATGTTCCAGGTATAATATAACACAACCTCTATATTAGTGTTTCCCAAAATATATCAGTGTTTCTCAAAATATGTTCCAGGTATAATATTACACAACCTCCATATCAGTGTTTCCCAAAATATGTTCCAGGTAAGTATGTGTAATATTTCACATCTTTTATATCAGTGTTTCTCAAAATTGGTTCCAGGTGTAATATTACACAACCTCTATATCAATGTTTCCCAAAATATGTTCCAGGTATAATATTTCATAACCTTTAGAACAATGCTTACCAAACTATTGTAAGTGTACCCCCAAGATCCAGAAGATTTCAGGGGCACACCCACAGACTTAAATTATATTTTTTCGCTGCATTTTAATACCCACTTCGTTTTAGTACCTGTTAGAGTATACACATATTGTATAAATTACGGTAATGGAATAGGAATAAGTAAATTAAGAGTTTAAGTATAAATGTACCTACATTTGCACCGAGGGAGAATGGGAATCCATTTAGGAAATTAGTCCATCAGTACACCCCACCGGAATTCAAATCTCAATCTCCCCCTCACTGGCAATCCAGTCCAACACAAAAGTATCTCTTTAAATCATGCAACCACTGATTCTTGGGTTTTTATTAATCTTAAGTTATATTTTTGGAAGTTCCAGTTTGATAAACAAACTAACACAGATTTTTTGACATGATGTCATAGACATCTATTAGCCTTCTTTTCCTTCTTTTATAGCTTTGTTTAGCTTACCATTGAAATTTTTATTTAGGTTTTATTAAAGTTTGAAATAACCATTTATACTTTAAAAACTTGTCTCCCAATCAGTGATTCTGCGCAATTCATGGACCTTTTGTTGATCCAAAATTTTGTGCGGCCTGATTTTTCTTTTTATCAGAGCTGTAGAAATACACCCTTTGTCATATTTAATTGCATAAAATCGAAAACTTATTACGGATAGTAGTTTTTTTAAATAATGCTCGAGAGAAATTGTACAAATGGTAGCAATATTGCTTTTATTTTATATGCAGCCTCCTTAGTATTTTAAATTTTCAATGTGGTCCTTAAGATGAAATAAGTGTGACATGCCTGCTTAACCTGAAAACATGGTTTGCATTATGCCGTATGTGTGTCCATCTTTTGGACTAGAAACTATTTTATCGGTTGGGATAAAACCTGGTATCTAGGGTTTCCTTAGTTTACTCAAGGAAAAAAAGAGAAAAAATCGGTTTCCTCAAAATCAACTCTAACCATTTTGACTAAATTTTTTATCTAGGCACTATTAAAGATTACAAACAAAAATGGTGCATCTCATTTTACTTTAAATAACATGATATCTCCAATTTTGATCATATCTTCACAACTTTTTGAGAAATGATAAAGTTGTAAGACTATTAAAAATAAAACACTTTTATTTGAAATGTATTTTTTATAATATCAATAGCTTCCGAGACAAGCAAATATAATTGTTAAATTGATGTCTAGGAAATATGGAGCTGATTGTTCTGCTTTTTGGTGAACAGAGATGTTACTTTTCCCTCAATATGTTTCTGTAACAGTGTATATAATTTAATTTGTTCTTTTTTTTTCCCATTATGTTACTATATTTGTATTTGTTCCACATATATCAAAAGTTTTAAGTAAATCTCTTCATTTCGAGGTAAGGAGCAAGAAGGTCTGTGCAATGCATCAATCCATTTATATTTGTGTGTGTGTGTGTGTGTGTGTGTGTGCGTGCATGCATGCATCCGTGTTACAAGCTGGAAGTAATTGGATAAACCGTTGATACATGACTGACATGGATCTGATTGTTCTGCTTTTTGGTGAACAGAGATGTTACTTTTCCCTCAATATGTTTCTGTAACAGTGTATATAATTTAATTTGTTCTTTTTTTCCCATTATGTTACTATATTTGTATTTGTTCCACATATATCAAAAGTTTTAAGTAAATCTCTTCATTTCGAGGTAAAGGAGCAAGAAGGTCTGTGCAATGCATCAATCCATTTATATTTGTGTGTGTGTGTGTGTGTGTGCGCGTGCGTGCATGTGTGTGTGCATGTGTGTGTGCATGCATCCGTGTTACAAGCTGGAAGTAATTGGATAAACCGTTGATACATGACTGACAAAATTTGAGAAACAATTAATTAGAGAAACATAAAAAAAAAATTACCTTCATCCACACCATCTTTTCCAATTCACACTTCTCGACGGAATACTTGGACAGTTCTAGGCCACCATCATCTGCTGGTGGTTTCCATTCGATGGTTACGGTGTCTTTGCGGATGTCCTTGACCACTATCGGTCCTTCGGGCTTACTAGGTTTGTCTGAGGGGTTCAAAACATTTTAGTCAGAAAGTGTTTAGTACCAAGTCAATAAAACTAAAATCGCAGCAAAGAAAAAAAGGATCTTCTTTCATATTTTAGAAAAAAAATAATCAGAAAAGTGTTATTAGAAAAATAGAAACATAAATTTTAATCCTAATGAGTGATTTGAAGTGATTTTACTGAAGGAAAATATTAGATTTGAAATAAGCATGAACCGCTATTAGCGTTTAAATTGTTGCTTAATGTACATCTAAAAGCAAAGATTTAATATAGTAATGTAAAAAATTAATATAAAAATCTGCAAAGCTGAATTAATTAATTTGAATTAAACAATATTATCAATAGCTAGGTTCTATTCAAAATCATTATATTGATATACTTTATTTTTTTAATCCAAGTCACCTTTATTTTGATATTTAAAAATATTCACCGTCAATAGTGACACAATGACACATTAAGGACATTGGCATACATAAATAAAGGGCAAGTTGTACCAACTGTATAGCAAATATCTTAATTGATGTTATAAGGAGATGACTAATATTAATAATTTGTTTGTTGCACTGGAAGTAGGTTTACTCTTAAGTTAGGGGATTCATGCAAGAAGTTTTAATCAGATAATTATTTTCAGCAAATTTTGAACATATAATAAGACTAATAAATTTTAAATAAATATGCTTACTGTAAGAAAAAGGTTAAACTCGGTATCATGGTAAAGTGCTCGCCTCATGACTTAAAGTCTTTGGGTTCAAACCCGGCCGAGATTGATGGATTTTAAACAAGAAGTTTTATCTGTAGCACAACTTCCCTCGTAGGGGAAGTAAAAATGTTGTTACTGGGTGAACTGAGGCATTTAAAAGATCCTTAAAAGGCAGGGAGGGATATGAGATACTTTTTGACAAAGTTTGTTGGAAATTATTTGCTCCCTAATAGAAATCCAGTGCAGAAGGCCCATGTCATTAACTATGTCACAAACATTATGTCAAAATTGTTTGAAAATACTGTGGTTGCTACAAGTATTAAAAAATATAGCTTTTGATATGTGTTAGTAATTAAATAAAATTCCTCTACTGTACTGGATTATTTTTTACGTGTTTATATAGATGTTATATTTAAGAACAAAGAGAGCCAAGTTCTGACATTAAAACACAGTTATAGTTGGCACAACTGGTACATTCTAACACATATTATAAATTCAGTGATGAGAATATGCATTAAGGGTTCATGAAGATGTATAATGATGTTCTTGTGAACTAGAATAAGTATAGAGATGTGCAAAACAGTTTATTTTTGTGTTTAGTTCATCCCTTACTGGGGTGAAAAGTAAACGCAAGTTAAGGTCTGTACTTTTGCAGTTTTAATAACCAACTTTTCCAGAAAAAAATGAATAAAATAATACTTCAGTAGAGATGTTCGGTTTAATTTTCTACACATTGTAATATTAACAGGTCTAGAATATCTGTAATGAGCAATGCAAAAATTGAACAAGACTTAAAATGTTTCTAATCAAATGTCACTACCCTTGGCAGATATTCAAGAACTGTTGAAATTACTATTCATGGTGAAGTAAACTAAACGTATCTACTGAAGTGATATTTGATTTATTTTGACAAAAAAAAAGTGTTTTATTATAAAAACTGAAAAAATACTTTCCTTTAAACATGTCTTTTCCAGCCTAGGTTATTGGTAGAGATATTCACTAACTATGTTCAGTCAATCTTCACATAAGAACTGGAATAATTTTAATTTTGTATCAAGCTAGTTCTCACTTCCTCGATTTTTGCATACATAAGTTTTAAGAAATTATTAATAAATGCATACATAGAATTTTTTTTTAATAAATTAAATATTGTTGAAAAATGACATAAGGATGCAGGAATCGAACCCAAGACCTTTGTCCTAGTGTGCCATTTGTATTGTAGAACTGTGTTCTTCTTTTCACTGTAAAAGTCATATTGTGTTGGTTCCTTTTATATGTTTCTATCCAAGCTCCCTCCAAATATAACGAAATACCTCAAAAAGTGAAAAGAAGTTTTTCTTAAAGAGATTTATTTTCAATACAGAAGTACCTGGCACCTTATCTGTCCACAAGCCCATTAGTTACTAATCTTGTAACGAGCTACATTACAAACGTACAAACACTAGTAAGACAAAATGTCTTCAGATTAGTTTGTAGGATTAAGTATGATTTGGGAACTCAAAAATTATAGAACTGGCGCTGGAACCAGAACTGGTACAGTTTTTTAACTGACCTATCGATGAAAGTAATATTTTTTTTGCAAAGGAACTTAATTGGTAAGTCTCACATGTCTCCATGTCTCAAATATAAATGTTTAAACAATGCATTAATCGTGCAACATTTATTTGATGAGTAGGAAAAGGGAAAAGTGTGTGAGTAAAAAAAAACACACCAGAACTCATTTAGAGTGAGTGGATGTGAAGAAGATAACACTTGATTATATCTGTGGAAATGTAAGACACAAAGAAAGTGACAAAATGTGTAGACGGTTTTGGATTAGAGTTGATGTTCACATGTCATTTTAGTGCAACAATGAAAAAAAGATCTTATCAATCTATCAACAAAAGTGCAAAAAAACAATAATGCAAAGTTGAGAGAGAACAACAATTCATGTACAGTCACACTCATAAAAATCAATAAAAGTAGTTTTTTTTAAACAACCATCTCTAAGAGCGATTGAAATTTGTTTTTAATTGCGCACCCGTGCCCTTTAAGTCACCTGTAATAAAGTTATCAGCAAAGATGTTAGTTTTTTTATAAAATCATTCTTGTATTCATCAATTTGTTTGAGGGTGGCTGTACTTGAGTTTCCTGTTAGTATTGAAAGAAATATTGTCCAGTGATGGCTTATGAGGGAGTTTTATAAATGTGACAAAGACCCTAATTATGCTCAAATATTTAAAATATGCATTTTTTTAAACTTAGAAATACAATAATTGTATTTCTAAGTTTAAAAAAACACTAACACTAATTATTAGTGTTTCTATACTGTGAGATAAAGGGGGCTAATCTCATATTGAACCATTGAAAATTCTAATTACATAGAGCCGAAAAAAAAAACATGTTCTTAAATGTAAAAAGAAAAGCTTATAAAATTTTATATTATCTAATACAAAAACAATTTCGCAAATGTTGACATAAGTAGGTAAGAGGCCAAAATAAATCTTGAACTATCAAGAGTGATGCACATAATACATTTCTATAACTTTAGAACTCCTATAATTTTATATAGCATTAATTTCATTAAAAAAAATTATTTGGTCTTATATATTTATATATCAGTCAGTTTAGTTTTTTGAATTCATAGATAGTGTGGAATCAAGTATGGAAAAAGAAGAGACTCTAAAGAAAGATCTGTAAAAAATATTAACTAAGACAGTATACAATAAACAACAGCATGTACATTTTTTTTAAACTAATTAATAGATTTTAATAAAGAACGATTGTGTTTGAACTCTTATTTTGTTTGTCACTAACCGACTACTTTCAGATTTAAAAAAATCTATTTTAGTAAACTTTGGACATAGTGAACAAAATATCTGAGTCCGTAGAGGTTCAAATCTATATATATATGTGTGTGTGTATATATGTGTATATATATACGTATATATATACGTATATATATATGTGTGTATGTATATATATATATGTATACACATACACACACAGTCAACTCTGGTTATAATGAACCTCTACGGACTCGGATAGTTTTTCACTATGTCCGAAGTTCACTAAAACCGATTTTTTTAAATCTGAAAGTAGTCGGTTAGTAACAAACAAAATAAGAGTTCAAATGCAATCACTCTTTATTTAAATCTATTAATTAGTCTTTAAAAAAAATTTACATGCTGTTGTTTACTGTATACTGTCTTAGTTAATATTTTTTTACAGATCCTTCTCTAGAGTCTGTTCTTTTTCCAAACTTTATTCCACACTATCCATGAATTCAAAAAACTAAAATGAGTAGAAAAGTATAATTCTTTGAGTGGCTTCTACCCTCTCGAAGAAAGGGATTTGTGAAAACAATTATGGCCACAGACTATCATTCACTGTCCTGTAACTCCTGTCGTATTAATACAACTCAAAAGACTGTCTTCCTTTACTTGCCACAGACAAAGATATTAAAACTTAAGCCATGTCAATTAGTACAGTGACAGTTTAAGCTCAACCCTTCTTTTCTACATTCCATACTTAAAGTCAAGAATTGTGCTACCTAAACAATAAATCAGGTAGATATTCGGTGTCTTTAAGTTAAACACCCAAAAAGTTATGTTTTAAAAGAATTATGATGTTAGAATGACATTTCATAGGTAAAGTTTCAATTTTTTTGCTCACTAAAATCGAAGTTGAGGGTTCATTATAAACAAATTTTTTAACACACATTGAAATGTATGTGTGTTGGGACCAATGAATTAGGTTGACTGTAGCCGAATGTTCACTACAAACGAATTCACTAAAACCAGATTTGACTGTATTTATACCAATAATTTCATAATGTGTGCATGTCTTTCCACAACCTCTAGAAAGCGGAAAATTTTCATAGCTATATTATGGACCACGGGACTAAACCTAACATAGTCGTATTTTCAACATATTTATTTTTTCGATTGTTTTATTTTTTATCTAATAAAAATAGAATTAATCTAGTTCACTCTTATGTAACAATTTACAGGGGGATACTTTTTTTTTTTTGCAAACAAAGCCCAACCTTCCATGTGCTTATAAATTGAAGGTTAGGTTGTGTTAGGTTGGTTAATATTGTAATCAACCTGTTGTAGATATACCTAAAAGCTAGTATGTGATAACTCCCAAAAAATGTGCATGTTCTATAACAGTTTAAAAAAATATATATTTGTTTTATTTTTAGAAATGAGGTAATAAAAAGGATTGTTTCATAGATAAGTGGCAGGGCAACATTTCTAGATGTGGTGTATTACATTGTGACATGCATGTATTGTCTTGTAGATAGGTGGGAATGTGTGTTTGTGTGTAGAGTACACAGACACTATGTAAAGTAGAATGCAAAAGAAAAAAAATTAGATGGGGAAAATTCCCCTAAAACAATATCATCACAGGGCACACGTATTTACCAATCATTTCCTCGGTGGGTTCCCTGGATTTGCTTCGTCTCTCTGTGTCATCTGGTTAGAAAGTTTGGGTGGAAAAGGAGAGGAGGAACATAGGAATATTATTTTAACTCGAGAGTTGAATTTATATTTCATTTTATGTTTAATATTATCTCCATTTGAAAGCACAGTTGATTAACAAACTTATTGTGAAAACCTATTTTTTTTAATTATTATCTTTTAAGAAGTCAGTATTCAATTTTTTTAAATGTAATATTCAGGCAAGTGTTTCCTAAACTCTGGTACACAGAGTATTTCAGGGTGCAAGCAAAGAAACACAACTGATTATAAAATAAATGTTGGTAATGCTACATCTAGTAAATATTTTAGCATACATTTTGTCACAGTCATGGCTTTGTTTGAAGTATCTTAAAATTTAGAACAACCGTTTATGTGCCACAAGCTACCAGGTAGTTGCATTCTTTTTTAGACAAAGAACTGGAAGGTTACTTAAGCCATGGCCCCAAATGGGGTAGGCAACTGGCGAAAGTTTGAGAAGCACTGATCTAGGCTAGATCAAAATGTCTAATATGATTGATTTTAAATAAATAAAAAATAATGATGTGTAAAGTTTGATGATTTAAACTGTGTTTTCAAAATAAAGATCATATAAACGGTTTGTATATAGTTTTTAAAATTATATTTAATCTTTGAATGAATTTAACAATGTTGTGATTGTTTAGTCTGAAGTTTAAAAACGTATGTTGAAACATTTTAAGGAATTATATTTAATTGAGTTTTTAATTGAGTTTTTCAACAACATACATAATTATTTAATTATTTTAGGTTCATATCTTTTATAAAGTAAGTGATTTTTTTTACAGGGTAATGTCACTGTAAAACTGAAAAGCTTATTAAAACTAATTTCACTATTGAACAGTAACAGTGTTGGCTGCATGATTAATGTGCCTGACTGACTTTGAAAACCCGGGTCAAATGCTTCCTAGCTAAGTTTAAGCTAATTAGTATATTTAATTTAATTTTATCTCCATATTCCTTCACCATTTATTTTTAATAATACTCTGTCCAAATGTATATAAAGATATTATAGAAATTTATGTGACTATAAAACTAATATAACTTGGCGCAGTTGTATTTCAAGATGACCTAATTTATGAGCAAATTGATTTTAAGTTATAGAAACTTAGTATTAATAAATCAAGTTTAAATTATTACTTTTTTTTAACTAAAACTACTTATACTAACCATTTACAACGTATCTTCAAATGGAATACAGATACACCTGCGCGATTAGTCAAGTATCGGGTATTTTAAGAGTTCTTTTATTTAACATTTTGGCCAAAGGACCTTTAAAGAGTGATGATGATAAGATAATTTGATATGAGAATAAAATAACAATATTGTGTGTGTTTGTGCGATGTAGCTACTCTAAACGCTCAAGAGAGTATGTTCAGCTGTCAAGCTTTGTTCATTTTACTTCCCACTGCAATGTTCTGTGTCGGGCTTACTACCAATTACCCAGGCACTTCTGTAAATTTCCTACCTGCCACACATGCTAGAAGTATCTCCCTCATCAATAGTAACTTTAGTTTCATCAGCTCTTCATTTTTATGCGTGACAGAACAAATTAGGTTCACCCATTATCAATGAATGCTAACAATAAAACAATACTTGGCTCCTCTGACTTACCGATAACTCGAAGGTTGAATTCGTAAGACGCGGATCCAGCCTCATTTTGGGCCGTGATGTTGTAGATTCCGGTATCTTCTTTCTTCAATGAGTAAATAGCGACGGTGGATGAAGACTCGTCAATGTAGACGGAGCAGTGTTTCGTCGACGGAAGCTCCTTGCCGCCTTTGGTCCATTTTACTGTTGGCTTAGGGTAACCGGTAAACTTAACCTCAACCTTCCATTGGTTTGTCACGCGCAGTTTCTGTGTAGACACACCCTCGTCCACTTCGATCTTGGGGGGTTCTAGAATGAGTCATTTGTAACAGTTATGCAATGGAAATATAGAGGAAAAAAATTGTGTCAAATGGCTGTTTTTAATAAACAATTATAGTAGCATAGAAGCACAAGGTCTAAACACCAGAAACATGTAAGCACTAAAAGTTGACATTAAATCACAGCACATCACAGTAATTTTTGGTGTACATTAGGCCCCTTATTCAAAAAAAGAGAGTGGAACAAATTACTGTGATGTGTTTTGTTGTGAACTTTAAGGACTAAATTTCTTTGATAAGTGTGTAGACTATACCAGGGGTGGGGAACCTAATGACATTTTAAGGCCGCATGTTACTTTGCGGATACCTCATATACCCATGGATAGATTGATAAAAATAGTTAACTTTTGAACATCATGACTTAAAAATAACATTTTATTTTAAATAATTAACAGACATACCATTTGAGAATGTATATTATTTTATAAATGATGGAGAAAAATAATTAACAAAACATGTGAAAAGGCCACATTAAATGCCTCAAAATGCCACAGGTTCCTCATCCCTGGTGTAGACCTTGCCCTTCTCACCCACCTACAAATGTCAAAGGAAATATGAGGGTTATGACTGATATAATTTATTTTACAGGACTAAGACACTGTACATGTGTATTCACCTTAGAGAATCATCTGACTCCTTAGCTCATTTTATAGTTCATCTTCAATCTCAACTTCAGCTACCGAGCTCAATCCCCATCACTTCTTCTTGGCTAATCCCTTCATCCCTATCTCATCAGTTATATGAAGTTGATAGTGAATTTGTGTTAAAACGTTTCAGTAAAAAAAAATTTCAGTAGTATGCATACCTTGAATCTTAACAGTAGCGGTTGTCTCAGCATAACCAGCATCATTGGTGGCCTGGCATGTGTATGTACCACTGGTAGTTTCCGTTGTCTCTGTTATGGTGTACTTGGCTACACGGTTCTCGTATGTCATGTACTTGTTCTTGAACGTTCGGCCATCTCTTAGCCTAAAGAATAACAGTGCCATTGTTTAAGTAGGTTAATATAAAAAATATTAAATTTTGTTATTAAATGATAGAACACTCTCTGCTGAATGTTTACTATACAGTGGCTTAAGTTAATTTAATTTTCTCTGTGATTTTGAGGAGGAGATATATAAGTGTCCTAGGTTAGAAAAATTACATGCTTGTGTTCCTATCCCTGGTTGTCATGTAGTGTTGTCAGGGTAAGCAGAGCTTGGTAAAACTATACTTGTGATAGGCTCTCCCCCACTCTGTCCCCATTTGACCAATCATACATAGGTTCTGCTCTACACACTCCACATGGGAATGCATTTCCGTTGATACCAGATCAATAAGGCTCGTATGCTATGAAGAGGCTTAGTGAAACATAAGGTGGAGTCAAATAGGAGGTGAGTTGACTTGTATTAATTTAGTTAGGAAATCAATGCACCTTCTACTCCATCTACCTTTTGTTTCGCTCAGCCTCGTTTTTGCATACAGGCTCAAGTGTGATTCTGAATGATGAGAACATATCACAGGTGCAGTTTAAACTAATTTTGTTCACCCTGGCAACATGACACGGCATTGAAATGGAGGGATCTAAGAATAATAATAAAATAAACAATGTGCATCCCCACCACTTGATCTCGGGTTGCGGCACACCTCCGACGACACAAGACAGCGTGATGCTCTTCTTGAGTCCACAAACCACTCCTTTGAGAGGCTCTTGTATAGTGGGGGGCTCCATGCTCACAGGGGAGGTGATCTTGTGGTAGCGGGTTGGGTGAGAAGGGGGGCTAGGCCCCACGTCGTTCACAGCGGTCACCCGGAACATGTACTCCATGTTGTGTTCCAGGTTAGTCACCTTGTGTGTCGTTTCTAGGATCCTCTCGCTCACCTTGACCCATCTACAAAAGGAATATGACAATTTTCTTAGCCCGAACAATAACATTTTTAAAATAAGTTTTTTGACCCACTTCGGTGGTCTAATGGTCTAAGGTATCACACTCTTGATAAAGACTGGACTATCGATGAAATGGAGATCGTGTTTTGAATCCAGGTTGGGTGTATCGAGAGTTGTTTATTCTGAATAGTTTTCCATTATATCTCCATACAAATGTGGGTACACTCCTTTAAATTCAACCCAAATGGTTAGTGAGACGTGGTGGTAAAAATGTGTTTCTAGAACATACTTATTTAAATTTAGTCTAAAGGCTATTATAATAACTGGGTTATTATGGTGAATTACAAATCACTCATATCTTGCCTAATAAATTCTTAGTGAAAATCCCACACAAAGATTCCAATGTGAAGTCTCTCTTGAAAAGGAAAATTACTAACATAAAAATTCAATATAGCTCTATAAGGAAAACCTCTTTTTACTTTATGAGGTAATTGTATAATATTTGGAAGATGGATAGAAACATATAAAATAAATGAATACAATATGGCTTTTACAATGAAAAAAAGAACACGATTCACACTTGACACTGCTGCCATTGGACAAAGAGGTAATGGCTGCCTCTTGAAGGAAATCAATCCACCAATCTAGGTTTCATTCTATCGTAAGTCAACAAGAGGGAGTGTGAAAAGCGCAACGCAGCTTCATAAAAGAGGAAACACAAAAAGGAGAAAAAGGAAATTTGTAAAGAATTATGGAATTCTTAGAGAGGAAGTTGCGTCGCGCGTTTCACATTTCCTCCTGATGAGTTCTGATAGAATGAAACCTAGGTCGGGGGATTGGGCGGTAACAATTGATTTTCTTAAAGAGGCAACCATTACCTCTTTGTCCAATGGCTGCAGTGTAAAGTGTGAATTGTGTTCTTCTTTTCATTGTAAAAGCCATATTGTGTTCATCCCCTTTTATATGTTTCTTCCAAATATAATGCAATATCCTCATAAAGCGAAAAGAGGTTTTCCTTATAGAGATACATTATATTTTCGCATCCATTGTCCTTTTCCTGTGTTTGACCTTTATGTTATACCTTTTACATGTTCTTATCTAACTATTGCAAAAGTGACGCCTTAGACCATTCAACCACATAACTAAATCTTCATTAAAAAAAAGTGTTTTTAGAAAGTATAGATCTTAACGATATTTTATATCAAATGTTTTGGTGTCTGGCAGTTGGCGGGGGGTGGGAGGGACTCACGTGAAAACATCTTCTCGGTCGTGATACTCTAAGATGTAATTGGTGATAGGTGAGTTCCCGTCGGACTCTGGAGTCTTCCAGTGGAGAGTGATAGTGATGTCAGTGACTTCAATCACTTCAGGACTGCCGGGCTGCGATGGTGCTTCTGTAAAAAGTAATACATTCGTTATCTTATGATTGACCAGGTTATCAAGGTAATTCAATTTCTTACAACAGTGTGTTGAAGGCTTATGAAAAAAAAAGTGTAAGTCATACAGTTCTGTGGTAGTTTTAATCTTTGTTCACACCTCATAATTTCTTGTACAAGATCGTGCTTACATGATTGCACACATGTTTTACTCAAAGAATGTATACTCTTTTCGTATAAATGCATACCTTATTTGAAAAATATAATGGCTTTTTTGTTCCTTATTCGTTTATGGTTAAATACACATTTTAGTTGGGTTTTTTTTAATTTTATTTAATCTAAATATTTATCTGATCATCCATAAAGGTTATGAATATGAATAAAGGGACTATTTTTCATTATCTTTTCCTTTTAAACTATCAAAAACCTTTTAATTTTGTAGTCAACCTCTTATAATTTTAACATACAGTACATTTATTTTGTTTAGGTCTAGCTGATAGTATTGCATATGTTCACTACTGAAAAGTTGTATAATAAAACGATTTTGAAAAAAAAAAAACTGGCGCCTAATGGCTGTAATTAATAAATGTCGAAAAGAGGCTTGAAGGTCAAAACCTACACACTTACCAGAAAAATGTAGGCCTCAAAGTTCACAATTAAAAAACAACACATCAGAGCAATCTTCGACCACAAGAGCATGTTCTACTTTCTTTAGATTATTGTTGTGATATGTGATGTTCCTGGTGAGTTTGAAGGCTCTGTCTTATCCTCCTCAACGTTTATTAATTACAAGATAAAATATATTGCATAGAGAGAGTTAAGCAGAGCATATATTATACAAGATTGGGTGCTCACATAGCACAACATATTATACAATAAATTGTGTCGTGAGTACCACTCTTAAAACTCTTAGATAGCTGTAAGTCGACTGAATAATTTAATTCCAGTAGTGACTGCAATAATAATTATTATAGCTGATGTAAAATAAGCTCTTGTATTAACATATATTCCTACTGTAAATATGTGGTGTAGTCATACAACGAATCCTAAGAATCCAATAGCAATTATTGCAAAAATGATTCCCAGATTATCTAAGGCTTCCTTTTTACCACTCTTGTGACTAACAATATAAGAAATTATTCCAAATCTAGGGAGAATTAAAATGTATACTTCTGGGCTTCCGAAAAATAAAAAATATTTGTATAAAATAGGATCACCAACCCCCGCAGGGTCTAAAATCGATATATTTACGTTTAAATCTGTAAGAAGTATCCGTGAGTATGGGACTTATTATTATTGACCATTTGATTATTTATCTTTTGTAGGTTGGTTCTCCCCATCTTGCACCAATAAACACTGAAACAAAACTGTCCCACATCCTGGTTTCTAATTTATTAACTAAATCAATATTTCTTAAAAATCTTAATAGCCGAACAAACAATGAGCCAAGAATTAGATACAAACTATTTAATAGTGTAGAGAAATATAAATTTTGATAAAAATACTTTTAATTGAAAACATAGTTTGTAAACTAATATTACAACATTTTGTTGGTGACAAATTAAAATTTTTGTTATTTATAGATCTCATATATTCTCTTTTACAGTTCAGATTTCCGGAAGAGGTAAGCCAACAATTTCTACCACCAAACTAAAGATTAAAAGTGATAAAATGAACCCTGCACCCACCCATGATGATGAGGGTGAGTTCCGCCGACGCTTCCCCGCAGTTGTTCTTGAGGCGGATGGTGTAGGTACCAACATCAGTGTCCTCAACCTTCTTTATAGTCAGACTGGCCGACTCTTCTGTCAAGGCTGGAATGATCTGTGAGGAATCAAATATGCTGGTAAGTCGGCTTTTATTTTTTTTTTTGTGTATTACCATATTCTAAATGCCATATGTAGTCAGAATGCAACTGAAAAGAAGTCAGAGAGCTGCCTTGGACCCAGTACTCCAAGTCCTCTGGGGCGACTCTGAATGAGATGGAGTGATAATGCGGGCGGGGATCTCAAAGATCTAGGTGTGGAAGGTGATTTGTGGGGAAGGCTCAGGACAGAATGTGTAGGAGGTAGATTGTTCAGTCAACACATGGTTTTTCAGGCCTGTGATTGCTTTTAATCAGCATAACCATAGGCTATTATTGATTCAGCCTTAGCTGAGACCTGATGTAAACAAATCCACGTGGAAGTCTGTGCTCTGGTTTGCTATTGAACAGGCTTCAATGGTATCCTTTCGCTAAATAGTCCTTCCTATGTTTTGTATTAAATTTGTTTTAAAATAACATTAGAAAATGTTAATAACTAAAATTATCCCTTCATGCGATTTAGAAATTATTCTTTAAGCTTTGCAAGAAGCGCTATTCAAATACCAACAAACTCCTGACTCGGCATTGGGGGACATCATGGTATAGTCCTTATCACACGTTAACGTCAAGTCAGCAACCGGTCAGGACAGATCATCTCGGCATCGTTAAGTGACTGTTGTGAGTGTTGAGTGTTTTGCGTCTATTTATGGCATTTGCCGAGTCTGTGCCGAGTCTTGTTAAACATAAGATAGGAAATTTTTAAGTATTAAAGTATACAAAAATTTGGAGCAACTTACCTTGCTATGGTACTAATTATACATGGTCGCACCTATTTAAAATATTGCACTCGGTTTACACCAATCATGTAGGTCCTTTGCATAGTAGCATGGGAATATTTGTTTACTTCAGGTTTAATGTTAGGCTGAATCAATAATAGACCAGGTTTCAGCAATCTTTATGGACCCTGATTGATGTATAAACCAAGGAAAGTTCCCGCGATCAACCATCGTTTCTCCACTCTACTTTTTTTTATTGTCTGTACATCTTATATTTACTCCTTAAATTCTATTTTTCCTCAATTACTTACGTCCTGACCAGTTTAGAAATAAAATGTACACTTTCATATCAAACTATTTAAATTTCTTACAACATTATCAACTATCAAGGTAATTTTGGTAATGCTCACATATTATTTGAAAGTAGTTGATATTTTTGCGAGCTTAGAAGGTTCAAAGATCGATTAAAATGGCAATGTGTTATTCTTACACGAGATTGACCAGTCACCGAACCCTGTGCTAGAGTGTCAGCATTGGCTAATTGGCAACGTTAATTATTTGATAGGAGGAACACTAAGAGGAGAGTGAATTTTTAAAGAACTGCAATTGCTCTTGCCTGGAGATATGATGGAAAAACACATTTAAATAAATATTTTTCAAAACATAGATTGCTAGGTTAAAGCAAACCAACGGTAAGTGTTGCTTGAAACTAGCGACACATGACGCTGGATTAAAGCACCCAGTGAACCCGCCCAACCCCCCACCCCTCCTCTCCCCTTCTTGATATGTTCTAGGCTCGGTGTGAGATTGCCGCCCCGTCGTCTTGTAGATTTTGTAGGAAACGTGTGTGATACAGACTCATGTCTCTCAGTGCATTCTTTTTAATGCTCTTGCTCATTATGTTTTTCAAAAAATGTGTTTATCATAGTGAGCTATCTCAAGAGAGAAGAACCAGGGACATCCTTTGGTCTCATCATCATCATCATCATCCTTGAATATCTCCAGCAGATCATCCAAGGTAGGACATAAAACCCGGTTAAGTCAACATAAATTTGTAAACCTTAATTCGTAATATAAAATATTATATTTGGAAGAAGGTACAGGAAAGGTGGATAGAAACATATAAAATGAACTGATACAATATGGCTTTTACAATGAAAAGAAGAACACAGTTCACACTGTACATTGCTGCCAATGGACAAAGAGGTAATGGTTGCCTCTTAAAGAAAATCGATCGTCACCGCCCAATCCCCCGACCCAGGTTTCAATTCTATCGGAACTCATCAGGGAGGAGTGTGAAACGTGCAACGCAACTTCCAAAAAGAGGAGACCAATAAACACAAATATAATGCAATTGCCTCATATAGCGAAAAGAGGTTTTCCTTATTGAGATGTAATATAAAATATGTATTTCTCTTTCCATATCAAACAAGGCAATATATGTAGCGAAGTGATAATTGTACTTGTATGTTTCTGTTCTCATAGGTTTCTACGTCCGTGTTTGGGCAGACTTAGTGACATTTCATGTGTGATTCTTATCACATGTTCACATCCCCATCTACCCATGTGATGTGACTTTTGTAGCTAGCGTCGTTTGTCGTTCCACCTCTAGCGACATTTACCACTCGCCTGGCCATAGCCTTAGGGTCAGACTTATTTAAGCCTCTAAGCCCAGATTAGTGTATACCATCTTTTTAGCCTACCCCACATGTAGTTCATAAATAAATACATAAATATAAATAGGCAGGAAGGGTGTCCAGCACAAACAGGGAAATGCTATGGAATTTGCTTGAGTCAGGGAATTTTATCAAATATCTGAAAATTTTACATANAAAGCAACTTTTTTCAATACTAGTCAAAATAACATTTTTATTCCAGCTAATAAGCACCGCGAATCTTTTTTTAACACAATTGTCCCCATTGCGCATATTAATCTCAACATGTGATTTTCACGTCATCTTTCCAACCCTCTACCACGCATCTTCAGCCAAAGTTGAGCTACGTTTACGCACACGCATGATAATTTGATTAAGTAATAGGAAGAATAAACTAAAAAAAAAGTGTCTCACAACAATTTTAAACTCTACTGGTATAAGGTGATCGTTTAATGTCTTAATATAACACTGAAATCTAGCTTAGATCACACTACTCATTAGCCCATAACTTCAGGCTGAAATCCTTTAAACCCTTCAGTGATATAATTTCAGAATATATATGTGTTTAGATGTCTAAAAATCTTATTACATCAAGTTCCAACCTTAATAAAATAATGTTTGTAATTACTGTAGTTACTGTAAAAGTTGAAATTTGGTTCTGTAGAACCTGGAAAAGTCAAGGAATCTTAAAATATAGCTAGGTCGGACACCCTGATAGGGCCTAGCCCAATATAAGTAGGCATCGAAAGTACATAAACTATCAGTACTAACACTCTCTGATTTGTTTACAAATATGTTTGTTTTATTGTAAATTCATGTTTGTATTGTAAATGAAGCCTAAATACATTTCTACCACAGTCTAATTTTCATATGAAGAACCTTATCTGACAGCTAGAAAAAAGCTACGTCTACTTTCATCAATTCATACTTCAAGTCATGTGTTCTGGAGCTGTCACTCTTAATAAATGTTATCAATATCTATAAAATAACACTGAATATATGGAAAAATCTCATAAATTTTGCCTGAAAAAAACATGCTTGTATTTTATGAAAGGAGTTTCCTTTGAAAATTGAACTGTAGTTTTTTCAGGAATACATAGCACTAACCAATTTTAACAAAAACTTATCACTTTCAGTTATGTTATAATTGTCAATTTAGTAATGTTAGAATAGCACTTAACTAACAAGCTGAGAGTATTATTATAACTGGGTTGATTAAAATGAGGATTGCAACATTGTGTACACACCCTCTTGGACTTCTTGACGACTTTGCCATTGACGGACCATTCGTCAGTGGGAGATGGTGTCGATGAGTATTTCACAGAGATGTTGACGTCGTCTCCCTTGTTTACTTTGTACACCTTCTGAAGAGCCTCAATATTGATCTTTGGCGCTGTTTCGATAACTAGAAACAATACAGGTTTGATATAACAACAAAATACAATGATGAATGGCTGTTAAAATACTAACCATATCGTAATCTGAAATACTTCCCAGTAAAAGTATTTTCTCAAATTTCTTATATCTTCTCATCTTCCAACTTAAACAAAACGTTTTAACTCCAAAATTAAATTTTAGTTAAACTTAAATAGAAACAGCTTATACCTCGTCAAACCTTTATTTCAGCCTCCATTTAAAATACAATTCATTATGCTACTTTTGCGCGGTCTAAACACCGGAGACATTTGATTAAATCATAGAACAGGTCTAACTTCTTATGATTGAGAAGACATGATTTTGTTAAAAAGATGAGATTTTTTAATTTATTCACAGGTTTATTTTATATAACTTAACAAATCTACTTTATACACTTCTGACTATAATAATTAAATAATTTGATATTTAAAAATTATTCTTCGTTCTTATTTACCTTACTTTTTAGTTAAATAAATTATAACAATCCCAAATACCACACTGATTTTAAAAAACTATCTAACTTTTTTTTGGCACGTCTTACTAGCTGTTCAGATTATATGCCTATGTACTAATTACTTTAATTGTTTTAGGGATGAGGAAGGTTATATCAAGAGGAAGTGTACCCGCATTTGTGTGGAGGGAGAGTGGAAAACCATCCTTAGTACATCTGACCGAGAATCGAACCCCATTGCCTCGTCATGGGCAGTCTAGTCTACTACAAGAGTAATGCTGCTTAAAGCATGCAGGGACTTGAAGTGGGTGATAATTTTATTGATATAACCACCAGATAACATTTTTTTTAAATTGAAAAATGGTCTCTAAAAATTTGTTTAGAGCAAATTAAGTTTTTTTAGGTTAGGTTAGGTTAGGTTTGAATCTAATTATGTCTAGAAAATTTGTAAAAATCTTTTGATTATTTTTTTTTTAGTAAAATTTCTAAGAGGAATTATTTCAGAGATAAGTGAACCAAACTTACTCTCGACTTTAAGTTTGGAGCTGGTCTTGACGTTGATAGCCACGCAGGAGTAGTCCGTCTGATCATCCAGTGTAACCTTCTTGATGATGAGCTTTCTAACTGTTCCATCTTCGGTGATGATGTGTCTGTCGGAGGGCTTCAGCTCCTTGCCCTTTCTGGGGGACAAACACAGGACCATTTACCGAAATGATGACCAACATTGCTTTGACTAAAACCATACTGGTGGTGAGGGAGGGCCCCATTAAATATATGGGTGGCCCTGGTTCAATCCCATGTAATGCTTAGGAACAGTAAAGTCTGATTTTCATGGGCAGCTCATTATTTGTAAACTGGAAACTAATGTTGCCACAATGGCGGGGGAAAATTATTACAATTGTATTTACATTCTTGGTCCATTTGATTAATATTTTAGGGAGAAATTATACAGTAATCTATAAGGAAATAATATTGGAAGATTTTGATAACTCTTTAGGATTAACTTTAATTAATAAATAGAATAATACTAAATTCTAGAATGCCAGATTTTAGTGATTTTCAATCAATGTTGGTGATAGAAAATGGGCTTGCTATAAAAAATCAGGGTATCATTCTATCTTTGTTTACATATACTCAGATTATTTGTGAGGGTATTGGATTCACTGGCGCAGCCTCACTACCCACTTAACCTTTTTCTCATCCCTAAAGCTGTTAAAATCATACATGAGGAACTCTACAAATGAAGACAGGCTTGATGGGTTTCATGTACATACATCCAAAGGTGTCAGTTACGGACCCATGTGGGAAAATGCCAGAACTGGAATTGGCCAAATCTGGCTATATCTGGCCTAGATATTGGTATATCTGGCTCAGATATGGACCATTTCTGGCCAGATATGATTTTTCCACATGTCGAGGATGAAGTTCTCAATGAACTTTCTATGAAGCCAAGGAAAATTAACATAAGACTAAAGTGAATTAGTTCAAAAGTGATTTTGTGAGTTGAGAATTAGTCCAAGTCGCATATTTGAATTTTCAAATTTTAGCTTATAAAATAATTTTATAAATCAAATTTCCAAAATACCATTTATTGAAACTTGCATGTTTGTATATTCTAGCAGTATGCATGGATAAAAATTTGTTCATAAAAACTTAGTAGTCATAATAGTTACAGAATTATGACAATTTTTATAAATTTTAAATATTTATTTTATGCATTTGCATTTTTCAGTACTTAAATTTTCAAATTTTCCCGCAGGAAAAACCAATTGACCCCACTTAGTTGGTCAGTGAAACTAAACCCCACCTACAAACGAATCCTGGCTGTGACAGTGATTGGGCTTAATATTTTTCAACAAAGTAGTACAATTAATCGTGTTCAAATGATTTAAACCCACAGAGTTAATTAAGTCTCGCAATATAGAAGTACTCCATACACATGCCAATATGTTATTAGCTTATTACCCAACCATAGGCTAGACAAAACACACCATTGATATAGCTTTGAATTATACTAATTTCTCAAAATAAACCTTGTTATATTTACAATGTAAAGAACACATTTCACACTAAACACCACTGCCAGTGAACGAAGAGGTAATGTCTGTCTCTTAAAGAAAATCGATTGCTATCACCCAATCCTCTGACCTAGACTTAATTCTATCAAAACTCATCAGGAGGGAGTGTGAGGCATGCAACATAACTTCCTAAACAAAGAAACCAAAAACCACTTAAGGGAGAGAAAGGAAATTGGTAAAGAATCTCTTATATATGTTTCTAACCATCTTCCAAATAAAACAAAATACTGTCCCACAAAAAGTGAAAAAAGGTTTCCCTTAAAGAGATATATATTCAATATAAACCTTGTGATGTATTTATTTTGTACCACATCTTAATACATATCCGGGATATCCACATATTTACACTAAAAGGATAGGGATGATAAAAAATAAATCAGAAGAAATGTACCCTCATTTTTGTGGAGTAACCATTTTAAGGAAAAAACACATCCTCAGTAAACCTGAGAGGGATTCTAACCTCTATCTTCCCGTCTCACACAAATTACGAGCATGGTGTCTTATACTCTAAGGAAGTAAATATTTTCCCTCCCTCTTTAGAGAATGCTGTGTTACACATTACAGAATATTTATAGCTCGGAATTGGTCTTAACAATACTTACTTGAGCCATTTGACCTCGACGTTTGGCCTGGAAAGTTCGATGGTGAATGTTGCATCAGCGTGCAATGGAATGAGAGTGACATCTGGCAACCTTGTAATAAAGTCCACAACAGGTTCTGCAACATAAGAAGTTCCACGGTCAAACGGACAGGGTCAGATCTAAAAGGGTGGGGGTAGGGGGGGCTATTGCCTCGGGGCCCCCCCAAAAAACTCTAATTTTCTATTGTAAATGCTTTCTTATTTTTTGTCTAACATAATGTTATTCCTGCACAAAATAATGTATGGAAAAATTAATGTGTGTTCAGCTTAAATTAAAAATAAAAGTCCTTCCGACTCGTGAAAGATTTACTAGGAAAGTCCCTGTTGATTATTTGCAATTTTGTGTGCTAACTCAAAATACATTGGCCTCCCTTTCGGCGTGCTGCACAGTTCCTCTCAAAATGTTTGCATGAACCGGCTGAAAGCGCCACTTTCTCAGCGTAACCTTTGATACAATTTTTCTATTCCAATTTGTTGTTGCTCTGACAGATTTAGTTAGTTTATTTGTATGTATATTTGTATGTCTGTCATGGGGGTTGCACGATATCTACCGCATGCAGGGGTTTGAAATTTAAATAACCAACATGTACACCTCGAAGCCAGGATTTTGAAATTTTTACTAGATTTTTTAAATTAATTAAAAACCGAAAACATGGAGAAATAATAATAATTATTATTATTAGCACCGCGTCTTACTACCCGTTCGGGTTATACATACTTACGCTAATGTGGAATGGTAGGGTGATTGCGAGATGAAATGGAGGACCTACAGTTTAATGTGGAATCCGAACCACGGTTGAGGCCTGGCATGAGAAATAATAATGCCAAGAGAAATCTTTACTACTAGATTTCATACAACTTGTAATTTAGTTTGGTGGCCATGAAAGTTTGGTTGTCATGGAGAATAAACAAGAAGAGTTTGGTATCCAAAACAAACTCTTCTAATCTAATATCATGGCGACATGAGACGAAGAGTTTGTTTTGGATACCAAACTCTTCGTCTCATGTCGCCATGATATTAGATTAATTTGTTAAATGTTATGATTTACTTCTAATAAATAGATTTTGTGTTTTACAGTAAACTTTTTACTATTTACCCTACACTTTTAATACCCTACACCCTTTTTACAACTCTTTAAACTTTTTACCTTTTTACCCTAAAGCCAGGTAATTAATCTAAAATGGGATAAAAATTCTATAAGTAAATCCAATCAAAAAGGGCACAACTGTGCAAATATGATAAAAAGGGCAAGAATTAAACTATAATGGTATAAAGATTAAAAGGGCTAGAAGAAATAAAAAAGATTAAAAATCCACAAAAGGAGGGAAAAGGTTGATGGAGTAAAAAGTGTAAATGGTGTAGAAAAGAAAAAGAGGGTAAAAATGGTAAAAAGAAACTAATCAAAAATAACAAAAGGGCAAAAAAAAAATTGCAAAAGTGTCCAAATGTCAAAAAGGTCACAATTGAGCAAAAAAATAGTAAAAAGGTATAAAGGGCAAAAAGTATATCATAAAAAAGGGTAAAAGAAATAAAAAATATTTAAAGATTAAAAAGCTACAATACTCATTTCAGTGGCCAAATGGTCTAAGGCGTCACTCTTGCGTTAGATTGGCCTGCTGATAACATTGTGATACATTGGTCTCTGATGAAAGTAACTGAGTTGTATCATCCCTTATGGTATCAATATATGTAAAAATTGTACAGAAACGTAGAAAGTCGTTGACTATGCTACTTTCGCTACCGCTTTGTCCAGTAGCTCGTTGGACTGGCCAACAGTTATCCCCTCTGAATAAAGACAAAAATTAAGTAAATTTATTGAAATAAAAATGTTTTTTCCATTTAACATATTATCGGCATGTAAATTCTGATAGTCCCCCCTGTCCACCCCCATCCCCCAAGCACACACTATTACATACTATTTATATGAGTTGGTGCAAAAAGGAACTAAGAAAAAACATTTTAAAAAAATGACTGAGTTGCATAGCTTCTAAAAAATGAAACCATCGAAACAAAGGATGAAACAATAATCTTGTTTTTTATTTCTTCTAAAAAGCTATCAAATTTACCCTAGTTCCCTCCTGTTTGCACTGATTCAACTGAATTCCCTGTGACTGTCCACTCACCCTCAACAGTGAGCTTGGCAGTGGAGGTCTGCTCCCCAACCTGGCACGAGTATTCTCCCGTGTCTTCCAGCTCGGAGTTGTACACCTTCAGTTTCTGCCTCTTGCCGTCAATAGAGAGCTGCACATGCTCCGAGAACTGGAGCTCCTTCTTGTCCTTGAACCAGCGCACTAGTGCGTCACCCTTGGTCAGCTCAATCTCGAATGTTGCCTTCTCGCCCTTTGCGACAGTAAGGTCCTGCATCTTAGTGATGATCTCGGGTGGGAGTTCTGGAAACATTGGCGAGAATGAGCCCCATCACATCTCAAGGATAACTCCTGACTTAAGTAGGTAACACACCTCAAACCAGTCATCGCATCTTGGTCCGATTTTTTGTAGTCTACTTTAACAAACAGTGAAATTGAGACAGGTGGAACCATTTTACAACATATTTTACTACTTACTTACTCTATGGCATTATAAACTCAAAAGGTCATCACCACACTTACAAAAGTACACCACTTATTCCTATCTTGAACTAATTCCATCCAGTACACCTCATTATACCGTATTTTCTTTCTGTTCCATTTTAATGTTATCCTCATTCCTATTGCGTTAACCATTCAATCGCCCACACAACAAAATTGAAAAATAATTATTCAAAACTGAATGAACTATTAAAATGATTCTATTTTCGCTGTTGTCAAGGTAGAACACAAGTAACTGCATTTCAATATGATTTGTGGTTCTAGCTTAATCATGTATTTAATATCCCAGTTAATCAGAGGTGAGACAGGCTCTATAGGAGAACTGTCTACTAACCACTGCAACCAACTTACACAATGACATAGGTTACCCTCTGTTGTAATATTATAACTGTAAAAATACCCCAATGGAGGTTCTACTCACCGACCACAGTGACTTCAGCAGTACATTCCTGGTCTTCCAGGGCACATGTGTACTCTCCCTCGTCGTGAACCGAGGTACCCCGGAGTAGAAGCTTCCTCACGTTACCTTGCTTCTCAAACACAACTTTCTCCCCATCCTCTTTCAGCTGTTCTCCATCCTGCGACCAAAATAATTGCTAATTTAGTGGTATAATGTAATGATATTCAACCCTTCATATTTCAATATTAATTTCATATAGGAAGCCTGAGTATGTCGTTAAAGCTTTTACCAAGAGACCAATAATAAAATAAGGTGATTACAATAGGTTCCTCAGGTTGACCAATAATATTCTTAGTAATTATCATTGGTGATCAATGCTTTTTTGTTGTTAACTGTGATTTTATAATACATTAATACAATAAATATATTTTGATTTTAAATAAGAAATCTGGTATCTCACCTTGTGCCATGTGACGTCGGCAATCTCAGAAGAAATCTCAACTTCTAGTATTGCACATTCCCGCTCCTTAACTTCAAAATCTTGCAATTTGCGAACAAACTCTGGCTTAGATTCTGAAAATAGGTGTAGCTATCAGTTTTATTTTGAAATCAAAAACCAATTACTCTTACACTTAATATCATCTCGGAGGGGACTGCATGGGTACTATTGGGAAACAGCGTTGTAATTCTCTTGTTTTCGTATGGTCAAGCTTCCCTTATAAATAAGACAAGTTTCACAACAATGACTCATCGGTGTTGCCATAAGACCTGCAGTCCCTCAAACATGATATCCAGTGCAGTTAACTATTCATTTTACGCTAAGTTTCACAAACACTGACTCATCGGTGTTGCCATAAGACCTGCATTCCCTCAAACATGATATCCAGTGCAGTTAACTATTCATTTTACGCTATTGTTACTATTTTTAGTTAATTTCTCAATTTAAAATTATGAATATTTCAAACAAGCTTATAAAATTGTGTTTGACTTATTTTAGTCTTGGAGCTAAAACATTAATCTTTTTTTACTATCGATCATAAAATTGGCGTTGTGTCATGAAGTATTTCCAAGATAATCAAATCTTTCTTTATCTGTGTTTGTAAGATTTTCTTAATTTCTAGGTCTCTTATTCGACCAATCATAACTATGCTCTGCTCTACACACCTCACATGGGAATGTATGTTCATTGATACTTGACTAATGAGTGTTCTACTGCGTGTTGAGAACATATCACAACTACAGTTTAAACTCACTCTGCATACCCTGACAACATTTCACACCATCGCATCAAATATATTTAACTGATATTTAATATAACACTATAAGGAAAACCTCTTTTTGCAATATGAGGCAATTGTATTATAAATTCTGTTCAGCATAGGAATTGTTTTGTGAAAGGCCTTTTTCCCTACCAGAAATCTATTATATAGTAGGATATTGGTAGGAAAAAAGACCTTTCAGAGAGTAATTTCTACCGTGAATGGAGTTTATATGAAGGTAAAGGAAAGGTGGATATAAACGAATAAAAGGGACGAACACAACATGGCTTTTACAATGTAAAGAAGAACATAGTTCACACTTTACATTGATACCATTGGACGAAGAGGTGATGCTTGCCTCTTAAAGAAAATCGATCGTAAGGCACTATTGAAATTGATATGGCTCATTTAAAAAAAGAGGCATTTCCCCACTTGAGCTCTTTCTAACTTTTTTTTAAATGCATCGATTTAAGTCATATATGAGAAGTGTAGGTCTACTTACCGCTGACAGAGACGATGCTCTCCGTTGACTGGTTCTTGACGGTGCAGCAATACTTGCCGGCGTCTAGCGGCGTGGTCCTTTTGATGACCAGTCTGTGCGTACGTCCTTCCTGAATGACGATGCGGTGATCCATCCCGGACAGTTCTTTGTTGTTGTGATACCACTTTGTGGACACGGTATGCGACGTTTCGCACTCGAGACTCAACAAGCTCTTGTCGTCAACTTCTATGCGTGGCTGTAGCTTCTTGGTGAATTTGCTGTGGTGGGGCAGAAACATAGAATGTTGTTAAGTCCAATTTTTATTGGAAGAAGCTTATCTGACATCTTCTTTTTTGTATTCATATGTCAAGTCACTTTTGATAGATAGTATCAATACCAATAAAATAACAATAATACATTAGTGAACTGTTTTCAAAAATAAGTTTGTATTATCTAAAAGTTTTTTCTATTAAAAACCTACTGCAGGTATGGACATAATTGTATAAATAAAGACAGGGCCACTACAAACTTAATAAACATATTGTTTTGTTAACTGTAGAAAAGAAAAAACTACTTGAGTAGGTATTTTCTAACGTTGGCAAGTTGGTTTATATTTACCCAGTAACTTTGCTGTAAAGTGAAAAGTGCATTGGATTTTTTTTATAGTGAATTGATCTATTTTTGTTATCTCAGAAAGGAAATTGTGCATGTAACCTGAACTAAGGATTGGATTTGTAAACCTATGTGTCCCTTTAAAGGTCTGCTTATTTAAAAACGTGACAACTCTATTCAGATATAATCTAAGTCTCTATTGAAAAATAAAACTCACCTATACAAATAGCTCACAAATTGCCTAGCCTAAATCAAAAGTTTATTTTAATAGTTGGATATCTTAGATTTTTTTATCACCACATCTTATTACCTGTTAAGGTAATATGCACATATGATAATTTCCTCAACGGGGTAGGGTTGAGGAAGGAAGCATTTTAGAGGTAATCTAACCACATTTACGTGGAAGGGGAGTGGGAAACCATTTAGAAAAAACCACCTTTAATAGACCCGGCTGGGATTCAAACCCTGATCTCCCAGTCATTGACAGGTCAATCCAACATGAGAGATACACCTTAGATCAGGGTTTGGCAACCAAACTACATAGGTGAGCTTGCTGATCACCAAAGATCTACCTCGAGCTATGATTTGAGCCTCTGTCATTCAAATGAGTATACCAACAGTAAGCCTATATAAAATATTATTTGAAGCGTTCTAAAATCCCTAATATGAGCTTATTCAGTAAAATTTAACTATGAATGTATGCAGTTTAATTATTTAACATACACTAATAAAGAAAATTAAAATGTAAAATTTTGCAATTCACTTTATTTAAAAAAAATCAAATTACATAAAAGTCATAGCTATACTTGAAGTCATTTTTGTTCAACTTGTACTTTTAGTATTCCCCAAAGCATTTTATATTATCACTATAAAGGGGATGATAGTAATTAACAGTTTTAATGTGATGGTTTACAGTCTATATCATTTGTTAGTTTCTGCACATCAGGTTCATAGTCTATCCCAAGTCTGATACAGGCCTCCACATGATCATCCGTAATTCTGTTTCCGTATTTGCTTTTAACAAACTTCATATTCTAAAATGTTGATTCATAAAAGTATGTAGAGAAAATAACGCCGTCATTTTTAGAGCCATGTTTAGCAATACAGGGTGTTTGTCCTTGGGCACCAACAAGCGCGAATTTAAGGTGGGAGACACAGGGGCACATGCCCCCCTTGGATAAAATATTTTAAAAAATAATATTTTTTTTGACTAATGGAAGTGGAGAGCGAGGGCTTATGTGACGACCAATGAGGTTGTATATTAATTTCTGGAGTGGAGTGACCGAAATCTTTCATTTTCTTGCCCGATAACACTTTTCAGGCACAAGTTTTTTTCCCAGTGTAATTATTTATAGTTCAGCAGTAGGTTCATTTGCATTAAAGTCTTGTTCTATGAATTGAGATAGGTTTTCTGCCTCAAAAGTCATGTAAAAATGAGAAATAAATTGAGCAAGGGACTCGATTTTTCTGAAGTCACAGAATCGGCTCAAAGTAAAATCTCAGTTTGTTTATCATATCTATATGTCATTTCCTGTGTAAGGTTGTTCTTTTAAAGAAGGGAAATGTTTGAGATTTCATTGACTCAGATTCTTTTCACACAGTACAAGTTTTGCAATAAATTACTTAATTTCTAAAATCAATAGGAGAATATTTTTTATCCTTATCCTGTAGCTGCTAGTTTAGATCATTTAGTTTCCCAGTGCTGTAGTTATAAATCCAATTAGTGTTAGAAACTGTCTTCTTTGTAAAGCATGGGCTTACACCTGATTAAAGAGGTTCACCACAACTTACATCACATTGTTGGCACTCAAAATTCGTCCACAAAGTGCTTGTTGATTATTATTATTATTATTATTTATTATTATTATATTATTATTATTATTAGCACCGCGTCTTACTACCCGTTCGGGTTATACGCACTTAACGCTAATGTGTAATGGTAGGGTGATTGTGAGATGATATGAAGGACCTACAGTTTAACGTGGAATCCGAACCACGGTGGAGGCCTGGCATTCCACACACTCACAAGTTGTGATTAATACACGTCTTGTCAGAAGTGAAGGAAGGGTTTGGCAATCAGATAAATCTGTGCCGGGACCAAGGATTGAACCCCGGATCCCCAGCACAGAAATCTGACACCTTACCCCTAAACCGCTAGGTCACCTCATATGGTACTAAATTATTTTAATGATGTCATCTTTGTGGCAGAGAGCAATAATAGTTAGTATTTAACAAAAAGGAATACATCTTCACCTCGAGTATGCCCTTCTAGAGAAATAATTTTAAGAAGTTCTTCTTTTACCGTGAAGTCATCAAAAACCACTTATATCCATGGCCTCATCAAATTGTAAAGACAAAAAAAAAACACCTTGTTTCTAGTTCGTTTTCAACTGAGAAATAACATAATCTGATATATTTTCCACTCACCTTGTGACTGAGCTGAAAGCTCACCATCAAATAAACAGTTTGCAGCTGCTACAAAACTTTATTTAATATACTCCCCATCTTTAAAAGGTTTTGTCTTTTTTGCAATAATAACCTGCAATATTTTGTAAGAAGCAAGGGTTGCAGCTTTAATTTTGTCACTTTTCTTTGTAAACACACCTTGATGGCTAGTCTGTTTTGTTTTTTTCCTTTCACATGTTACTATTTGTAGTAAATTCTCTATTTACTTTAGAATGAGTAGCATTTAGATGTCTTTCAAGATTACCTTTCATTCTAGTAAAAAAAGTATTCATGTTCTCACTCCGTGTGGAAGTGATAAGTCTCAAACTTTTTAGCGCTAGCCGGTTTCATTTTTGTAATGACTTGCTGCTCGAATGAAAAGAGATAAACATATCAAGCTGGTAACACTAAGGAAAGTTGAAAGTTTTGAGAAAAAATACTAACCAACTCATTAAATAAAATAGAAACAGCCCAATCATTCATTAATTCAACCTTACTCACAAACTTGCACAACAACATACACAGGTATGATGCCGGTGCTGTTTGACCTTGAAGTGTGAGCGAATAGATTTAGCCAAACTGAAGGAGAGTCACAGTGAATGTTTGGTACTGTCATGTGATGCCCTTTAGGAGTCAACACTAGAATTGTATTCAAACTACTAAGGTGATGCAGCGGGAGAATTTTTATGACAACGTTCCTCATTTTTAAACGGTTACAAAACTATTATGATACAAGACCAAGAACTTAAAAAAAAAATCTAAACAATTTATTTTGATTTAAATATAATTTTTTTTTCAAATCTTTCTGCAAGCAATCGGAGTTGGGATCACAATTGATGTCTCGCCAACCACTGCCTTAGACAATTCGACCACTGAAGTGGGTAATTTTATATTAATGAAGGATTAGTCACCGTAATATCTAGTAAGTCTAGGTTCTGCTATGGTCAAGAGTACTCAGGCATCAGTCTTAACTCCTAACCTACAACCTCTGAAAATAGCTTAGTTGTTTCATGTTCAAATTCTGGTCTGATGTTTATACCACTGATATATAATGTTGCTATAATCAGATCAACCGAGCATTTTGTACTTCAAAAAATTTGACAATCGAGTTTACTCACACTTTGTCGACATCAACTGTGACTCTGGCCCCATGGGAAGCCTTGCCTACAGGGTTGCTAGCGACACACTTGTAGTCGCCTGCATCCACCTCAGAGTCGACCCCCTTGATCTCTAGTACAATGTTCTCTCCGTCGTAGGTCTGTGTCACTGTCTCGCTCGGCTCCAAGGGCTCGTTGTTCCTGTAGGAATTTAGAAGTTATTGTAGAGCTTAAAGCTTTACTCTGTTATAATATATTTCACCCATAAACTCAGTAAAAGCTTAGAAAAGTCTATCAAAGAACGTAATGTGGTGAATATAGCTTAGTTCCTTTTTGATATATTTCACCTATACGATCAAAAATAATAAAAAAAAGTTTAATAAAGGGAATTTAAGACAATGCCATAATGAAGAAAGCTTTTCTCCTTATATATACATGTTTTTCACCAATAAGCTAATAAAAAACAAAATAGTTAAGTCTAATAAAGAGAATTTAAAAACATAGTGTAGTGAGAAAAGCTTTTCTTATTTTTGTTATATTTTACTTCTAAGAGCATATTAAATAAAAATCTAGACACATGTTCAACAAAATGTTTGTTCTGGTGATAATGCCAGTGGAAATGTTCTTACCTAAGCCAGGCTATCTCTGGTATGGGGTTGCCAGTAACTTTAGCCACAAGTCGGACAGTTCCTTTCTCTGGAACCTTTTCCTCCTGGAACCGTTCGACGAACATGGGAGGCTCCAGACTTTGCAGCTCTGAACAGTCAAAGAGTGTTTTTTTAAACATAATACAGATTTTCTTATGACAAAAATAGATTAATATTATCTTGGGTTAATCCCGTTCAGATGTTTCATTAATTTTGACATTATTTTCCCCAATGTGCACAAGGTTAAAAAGGTGCCACTCTCACAATAGACTGGACTGCAGATGACAGGAAGGTTGAGTTTCAAATCCCAGTCATGTGTAGGCCTACTGAAGTTTTTGTCATAAATGGTTTCCCACTTTTCCTCCATGCAAATGTGAGTACATTTCCTCCAACTTCAACCTTCCTGAGCCCTAAAAAAATAGCGTAATTAGCACATAGGTGTTTAACCCAAACAGGTAATAAGCTAAAAATAATAATATATTAAAACAATGGAGGCCAAATAGTTTTTTAGAGCAATTGGTTTGAAAAAAAGTGAAACTTGGAAATGATAACCATCCTTATTCTTATACAATTCACTAAATATTTCGACAGTTAAATTACATAGCATGATCGTCATGTGGTCTAAGGTGCCACTATCACAATGAACTGAAATGCTTGAAGATCGAGGTTCAAATCCTGTACAAGTTTAATGAGGATACATTTTTTTCTAAATGATTTTCTACTATCTATGCAAATTCGGGTACATTCCTTTGAATTCTACCTTCATCATCCCTACTATATCAGTGTAAATATGCAGATAGCCCGGATGGGTGGCAAAAAGATACATTTTAGCCTTAAGGCAGCCACTTCGGTCAGCAATTAAGTATCATTTGCTGTCAGGCCACACGGCTTAAAATATAATAGCCTGTGTTGTTTTCTGGAACTACTCTGTTCGGTTTGAGCTTGCACTTCCTTTCACCCTTCACTTACAACCCGCCTTTGTCATGCCAATAAGAAAAAGGGGGAAGAAAACTAGACAACTTATTTTAAGGTAAAGAGGAAAGCTCGCTGATAGCTCTCAAATATCTAAAATATTATCATTGTGGGCCTATCACTAAATTACCTACTGTATTTGTTAATGTAAGGATAGATCTAGAGCCCTTTTTTCATCAAACCTAGTCTCATAGCTCTGCAAATATGCTTAAAAAGTTGTTGAAAACTAGCTGATGTCACATTTTCACACATAATTTTATATTAATAAAACACATAATATAGAGTTGTCAAGGAAAATGAGTCTCGTTGGAATCTTTTTTACTTTATTCTGGTGTGAACCATATTTTGAAATATTGCATCACAGAATTAAATATTGCATTAAAGCTGAACATCTGGCTGGCCATTTCCTGCTTATCAAGGTGGCCCCCTTAATTTGATTGTCCTTGTGGCCTGCTCACCTTCCACGATAACGGTGGCCGTCGTCTTTGCTGTTCCGACCTCGTTCTTGGCAGTAACGGTGTACTCGGCAGTGTCTCCTGGTACAGGGTGTAACAAAATGACTGTGTGGGTGTCACCCTCCGTTTTCGTGGGGACCTTGAGAGGTTTGCCGTCCTTGAGCCAGGTAATCTTGGGGGACGGGTTGCCAACAATCAGGGTGCTGAGTCTCACACTGTCTCCTTCCCTCACGATGACGCTCTTCAGCGGCTCCAAGATCTGAGGTGGTTCCTTTTCTCCCGTCCTCACCTTGAACAAGACATGGGGGGATGGTTACCATTTTCGAGAAAATGAAAACCACAGTCAATTTTCATATGAAGGCCCTTTTAGAAATTACAAACATAATTTTTTCTATTAATGTTATCATTTTACTACAGTTTGATTTGAATAAGAACCCCATTATTTTAAAACTGGAAACTAATGTTGCCACAATGGTAGGGGATAGAATAACAAATATTGTATTTATATTCCGAGTCAATTTAATTTATTATCTAAAGATAAATTATACAGTAATATGTAAAAAAGTATTATTGTAAGCTTTTGATAACTTTTTAGATGAACTTTACAACTAATAAATATAATAAAACATATTTCTAGAAGGCTACAATGTTAGTGAATATTAATCCATGTTCATGTTCGAAAGTAGGCTTCCTTTAAAAATCAGGGTTTATATTATTAGTATTATTTTATGAGTATTTATAATATACGTCAAAATTTACAGCTGCAGATCATGTGACTTGACAAGTTAATAGATGAAAGTAGATCTAGGGCTTTTATGTCTGTGATATAAGGTTCTTCCTTTGAAAATCGGTCTGTGTAAGGGCAGAGCTTATGTGCGATTGGTCAAACAATATATAGAGAGGGTGAGAACAAGCTCAGCGTACCCTGGAAACGCTCCACAAAATGCCACTAGAACAGGACTGTAAATGGCACTAGAGGAGAAGTGGTGTTTACCTTGAGTGTGATCTGCACCGACGCTTCTCCCTCCCTGTTCCTGGCGACCACCTCGTACTTCCCCTCCTGTGTCCTCTTCACCTTGCTGATGCGCACGATGCTCGTGTACATATGCATGTCGGACTCTGTGATGACGGTCACGTTCTTGCCCGTCGTCAGCTCCTCCCCGGACTGGTACCACGTGATGTCTGGCTCTGGCACCGCCACCAGGCGGCACTCCAGTTCCACGTCTGTACCTTCGTCCACGCAGCGAGCCTTTGGCTTGCGAGAGAAGGTGGGGGGGATGCCTTCCAAGATGTCTGCCAGCGAGGACTCCCTGGTGTGACCACAAATAACATTATTTTGAAAGTGCGACCCCCTTACAAGCTTTTATTTGGTTATTTTTTATCTCACTATCCCTCACCCCACTCCTCCTTCCCCTCTGTCCATGGGACCCTTTATATTTTATTGATTAATAAATACATTAGTTTAAAAGCCAAAATGACAGATTTTTGAACTTAATGAATCAATTAAAACTGACTGGCTTGAACTTAATTAAATCAGAACTTTGATTGAATTTATTTTGATTTTTTTTTAACATTCTGATTAATCCCTAATTGATTGATTAGTTTGTATAATTTAATTACTTTACTCTTTAGTCTTTTCAATGTGTCTCTTCTAATGATAAAGGATCATCTTCGAAAATTCAAAACAATGTGTGAAGTGTAATATAGTGCAATAGTTTGAGAAGAGAAGAAATGAAGAGAGGAGTGTTTTTCTATCCAGGCCTAACCTAACTATTCTTTCAGATTGGCTTCCTTCACTATCAATTACCTTACATCATTGTGCAGTGTTTCTACACTGTCTTAATATACATTTACTCTTTACAAATAAACAAGATTTTACTTAACCGTCAAGGAACACAAGTGAGAACTTTTAATTTTATTTTAATCTTTTTCAATAATTTTTTAGGTTTGTTTTCATATGGTTTAGTAATTGATATGCCTGCGACACAAGTTAATTCCCTATCAGTTGAACTCATTTTGTCCATGATGTGGTTTTTGTGGGGAGGGGTGAGGGGGAGCCAAGTGAGGAATGTTGTCCCCACCCTCTCCTCAATCTCAGGCTTGCAAATAGTGTTAGTAAAATATTACAAATAAAACACATACCAGTAAATAAAACAAAAAATACTCCTTTGAATATGTGATGAATGAAATGGTTAGTTTAAGATTTGATATTCAAGAGGTATATCGCTGCACACACTAAAAGTGCCCCCTTAAATTCCCGATTTAGTAAAGAAGTATAGCAGTAATAGTGTAAATAAATTTTATACATTTTCCAAAGTAAATTTATGAGTTTCCAATTAAATGCTTTCGAAGTTCCTGAAAACTACACCATCCTTTTCATTGTTTTTAGATGACATATGTTAGTTAGCTAGAAGCCAGTTCTTGTATCAGACGGCAGATCTCTCTATGAGCCCGTTGCTTTATGACCCTTACCTCGACAAACTCTTTCTTGACAACACGGTGGCATCTGAGCCATGGTCTGACAGCGGAGCTTCCACCGCTAATTCGGTCGTGCTGGAAGCGAACCCTGAAGAGTTCTTGGCGACGCAGGTGAATAAACCGGCGTCCTCTGGGAACACCTCCTTGATGATCAGCGTCGCAACATTGTCCTCGTCGTAATACATCTGCAAACACACACATAGTGACAAAAAAAAACATTTTTGAGATGTCCGATGGATGCAAAGTTTTGTACAAATATGATATAAATTAATACCCACATTTTTGCGGGAAGAGAACGTGAGAAACCATTTATGAAAGACCACGTTGGTACATGCTGTCGAGATTTGAACCCTGACCTCCCCACCAACCAAACCAAACCAAACAAGAAACAAGGTGAAAGTGATGGCTCAGTCCCCTTGCCGAACCGGATGTAGGGAATTGTAAAGCTCCTTAAAGATGTATTGACTAGTTTCAAGTTCTTAGTATAGTAGAAAAATGATTAAAGTTTCTCTCTTGTGAACATTCAAAGTTGTATTCACATAATTCGATTTAAAATGCTGTGATAATTATTATACAGCGATTTTTTTTAAACTTCTTTCCCCCTCATTTTATATACTAATAATAAATATATTTCTTATAACTTGTGTATTGGTTGACATGATACTAATTATTTGGTAAAAAAATATTGTTTTGAGAGGTTTTTTTTCTCTAGTTTTCATGTTCCCATTTTACCCCATCTCCTGATGCCTCTTCAAATCAAAGAATTTGGAGGTGAAAGAGCAAAGTTTTAGGCTTCTTGGTATTAGAAAAGCCTTAAAAACTGATATCTTGTGTGGAGTGTCATGAAGTGTTTCCAGTGTAAGCAGAGCTTGTGTATAATTGATTCATAAGTGCCACTACTCTAAATTAGTAAGGGGGACAGAACAAACCCAGTTTCACTTAGAATTATATTTTTAAAAACTGTACCAAATGACTAGCATGAATAGTACGATTGCGGAATTAATCTCATAAATCATATACATAGTTACTTTAATAATATTTTATGCATTGCTTCAAACGTGTATTTTTCAATTTTTTTAATAAAACTATTCACTGCTTCTTTGATGATACTATAAGTGTCCTGTTTGATCAGATTGTTTTGGGGGATGTGTTGCCCCTGTATCCCCGCTAACGACGCTGTGGTACTAATAAATTGTTCTTTCACAATTTGTTCCCATTTGATATATCACACATAGAGTTTTCTACCTTAGACATCACATAGGAATGTATTTTTTTGTCAATACATGAGCAATGGGTGTTCTATTGATTGAAGAGAATATATCACAGGTACAGTTTAAACTAACTCTGCTAACAGTGGCAACACGACATGACACCAAACTAATTATCCTGTTTATGTGTATGGAAGAGGGGGTGATGGGTTTAATTGTATTTTTGACAAGAGACTAAATTTCTCTCTCTCTCTCTCTGCTCATTAGAATTGGAATAACAATGAGAGAGAAAGGAGAGATAAAGGACCCACCTGAAAGTCTTGAGATGGCAGAATGATGGCCGTCTGTCGGAACCACGTGATGAGTGGACGCGGGTTACCTTCCACCTGGCACTCAAACTGCACAGTGGTGCCATCTGGAGCGTGCTTGGGTTGTAATTTCTCAACGAATCTTGGAGCAGCCGACTTCTCGTCCGGAGGCGGCTCTGGATAATATAAGGTAAACATTACACAATGTTTGATAGACATATAGCCCACAGTAAACCAATAAAGAGTGTGCATGTAATGAACAAATGATTTGATGGTCTTGTCGATACATCACTAGTAGGTGCAGGGGTAGGTTAAGGTGTTTGGTAGAGCAGGGCTATACCTATATATTTATTTCAGGGGCTAAGGGTGGTCCTACCTGGGTTGACTTATGGTTCAGGATGGGGCCCTTGAATCCTTAAGGATATTCAAGATTTGAGAATTCAAGAAAATTTCGGATTTGAGATTTAAATCCTTAGAAATTTTCTTTTTTCAATTTTGCACAAGCTACTGCTTGTAAGTTGTTCCGAATTATTATTATAGGGTAAACTTAACAACCAGGCCCCAGACCAGTCATTTAACACCCAAATGAATATATTAATGTTATAGTAAATAGATTATAAGAAAGAATTTTAACATTTAGTTACTATTTGTATTTTATATTATTATATTATATTATATTATATTTCCTCTTATGGTCATAATTTTTTCCAATATTTGGATTCGGATTCGAAATTTAGGATTTGAAGGTAAATTGGAGACTCGGATTCCTAAAATAATGGATTTGACACAACTCTACTAATGGTTTACCCTTTTAATACCATGAACATATCTTATTAGCCTTCCATATTTTCACTAGTTCTGCTGCTACCTAATTGAGGTTGGAGTGAAACATTCACCTCTTTTATAGAACAGTATATGCAGAGAAAAATGATAGAACAATCTGAGAAATAATTTCTTAAATAACAGTTGGGCAATTTTTCTTGTAAAACCATCAAAAAGGATTAAATTGTTTTGGCACTCTTCACACATAAATCCCATTATAGACGTGCCACTAATAGGCTAAAGTTCCTCAACAGGAGATGTAATTACATTTTACTAACATTAAATTCCTTTTGAAGAAAGTTACAGTCTTTACAAACATAATTGGGGCTGAAGGCGCTATGAATCTTACAAACATAGTTGGGGTTGTAGGCACTATGAATCCTACAAATATAGTTGGGGTTGTAGGCACTATGAATCCTACAAATATATTTGGGGCTATAGGCACTATGAATTTTACAAATACATTTGCTCTAAATTTTACAAATATATTTGAGACTGTAGGCGCTATGAATTTTAAAAATATATATTTGGGACTTTTAGTGTTTTTTTTATGATTAATATAATTCAGTGGTACATACATCACTTATCCCCAAAGGGTACTCATACCACAGTTTGTTAAACATTGTAACAGAACATGTAAAGTTAGAGATATTTTTTAAACAGACTGTATAATCAAAATCACAAAATTCCTGCCCAAATATACAATGTCGTTTTTATGTAATCTCCAGGAATTCTTATTTTTATTCAACCATAAAACCTCTCAACTAGGAGTCTGCAAAGTACATTTTATCTAATTTATAGTGAAGTTGAATCGAATAATATGCAATATTCCCAAGGCTGAATCAAAGTTTGAATATTTTTTAAAAAAATGTTTAATTTTGGATAGAACTATTTTACTTTGCATAACAATGTAAATATAGTTTTTAAAATGTTATATTACAAACAAAATTTTGCCTTAAAATGATAAATTAAGTTACTATCACAAAATGTAATACATATTTTATTTCAGATTTTTTTTACGCCAATTTGTGATGAAAATAGCTGCATATAAATTTTAAAAAATGATATAAATGTGTGTTTTAACTTTTTTTTTTTTTGCTGAAGATTCGTAGTTGTCAAATTCAGAATTTTACTCTCGAATCAAAGTCACACCAAACGAATATTAGAAGCTTTGCAAAACTCCGAAAAGAGTTACCAAACTGATATAAATCATGACAGGAAAGTACTCACTTTCAAAGACGGGCAGCTTGTCAATTTTCTCGTGCAGTTTCTTTTGGACATAGAGCATGTAACTGTTTTCATCCAACAGCAGTTGGACAGGGGCCCAGCCCTTCTCCTCTGTCAGATGTTTCTTGACATACCACCATTCTGTGTTGTGGGTCTCTGTTCATAGAACCAACAAGTCAGTAGCGTCTCAGAGATCGGTATAAAGGATTATATCCCAGAAATGAATAAATTATTAGTTTAATATATTATATCTTAACAGAAATTAATAAAAAAATAACAGAAAGAAAAATAAATAAATTGAAAACTGAGAAAAGAAGCTTAGTTAAAAGGGAGGACTAGTATTTGTAAGTTTGTCTCTAGAGTTAACTTACAAGGGAGGACTAGTATTGACAAGTCTCTAGAGCTTACTTACAAGGGAGGACTAGCATTATCAATTATCTAGAACTTAATTACAAGGGAGGACTAGTATTGACAAGTCTCTAGAGCTTACTTACAAGAGAGGACTAGCATTAGCAATTATCTAGAACTTAATTACAAGGGAGGACTAGTATTGACAAGTCTCTAGAGCTTACTTAAAAGGGAGGACTAGCATTAGCAATTATCTAGAACTTAATTACAAGGGAGGACTAGTATTGACAAGTCTCTAGAGCTTACTTACAAGAGAGGACTAGCATTAGCAGTGCTTACAAAGGGAGAGGGCTATTGACGAGCCTGTTTTAACTACCCTACAAGGGAGGCCTTGCCCTGCTTGTTAAAGTGTTTTACCTCAGGTAGAATAGTAAAGTTTGTTTGAAAACAAGGTGCTTAGGAAGCTATTTGGTCCAATAAGGAATGAGGCTACTGGGTAATGAAGAAGATTATTTAATAATGAGTTGTATTCCCTGTACTCATTACAAGATATTGTTAGGATAATTATATCTCGCAAATTATGGTGGACAAGACATGTAGAGCAAATGAAATAATCTAGAACTGTGTTCAGGGCATTGATTGGCAAACCCATTGGGAAGACCTAGACGCAGATGGAAGGATAACATTATAATGTACCTGAAAGAGATAGAATGTAATGAGGTGGGCTGGATAGATCTAGCTCAAGATAGGAATAAGATGTAATAATATAGACTGGATAGAACTAGCTCAATATTGAGATAGGATATAATAAGGTGGACTAGATAGAACTAGCTCAATATAGAGATAGAGTGTAATGAGGTGGACTGGATAGAACTAGCTCAATATTGGGATAGGGTATAATAAGGTAGACTGTATAGAACTAGCTCAAGATAGATATAGGGTGTAATGAGATAGACTGGATGTAACTAGATCAGGGGTGTCAAACATACGGCCTGTGGGCCGGATATGGCTCGCTGGAGCGTTTAAACCAGCCCTACCAGAGTCTTACTCGAAGTATTTGGGTGATATATATCCCACAATTAAAATGAAGCCAGCTAAAATACTATCAATGTTCGGAAGTACATACATTTGTGAACAGTTTTCCTCCCTTTTAAAACTGAATAGATCCAAGCTAAGTAGTCAGCTTACAGATGAATGCATTTACAAAGCACAATGAGGATTGCTTTGAACCAAAATATTTTTACATATTTTGATATTTTAAAAAGTGAGAAGCGATTCCAGATTTCCAACAAACATAGATGTAATAAATTACAATTCTGACATTTTGTTTTAAATTAAAAATACTTGAATTTTGAACTAAGTTTATGATTACTGTATTCATCATAACTCTTTATTTTTTATTTTAGCAATTATTTTTAATATTGTAAATTGACAGTTGAAAACTGTTTTTTAAAATTTGCCTTTTGCATTCGCATTAAAGAAAATATGTTTTTTTAGAAATCATTGTACCTACTTTAACAATGAAAAGGGGTTGATGGGGGGAAAAAAGGTAAGCTTTTTAACTCTGTATCAATATTTAAAATGTATAATATAATAAGTAAAAATCCTATGCCTCCTTAATGATATAATGTGGCCCTCAGACCTGTTTGAGTTTGACACCCCTAAACCCGATCAAGGTAGGGATAGGTGTCATACTTTTGTAAGTGTGGCAATGAACTTGTGAGTTCCTAATTCCATAAAGTAAGTACAGTAAGAACAGTGAAGGCAAGTGACATGCATACAATATGAACTCACCAAGAACGTACACCCTCTCACCCTCCACAAGGTCGATGGCATCCTCAATCTCAGCGTCATAAGAGGTGACAGAGAAGAGCACGTCTCCCTCCTGGACCTCTTGAACTTCTGTTTCATGTCAACAACACAAGAGTTGTTATCAGAGAGTCATTAAAACAATCACTGGTTAACATTTTTACCGCCAATATTAACAGGGCAGGGTGAACCTAGGGTGCATTCCAACAAAATCTGATTATTTTACTCTAATTTTTTTTTTAGCACCGTGTCATACTACCCATTCAGGTTATAAGCTTATGTACTAATTACTGTGCTAATGGATTAGGAGCGATGAAGGTTGACTTTAGAGGAAGTGTACCCGCATGTGCATGAAGAGAGAGATAGAGTGGGAAACCATTTAGAGAAAACCACCCTCAGTACACCCGACTGGGATTGAACTATGATCTCCCCATCATCGAAATTCTAGTCTATTGCGTGAGTAGCACCTTAGACCATGCAGCCAATGAAGGGGGTATTTTAAAAATGAACTGAACTAATTAATAATTTATAAATAAAGAAATAATATCTAAATATTTTTTAATTGATTAACAACATAATCACTTTTAAGGTTTTGTGACATATGGGGCCGCTTTGTCAATGAATCACTTTGATATTAAATTAAAAGTTCCGGTAGGAATGAAACCTATATCAGGTGATTGGGCGGTAAGGATCGATTTTTCTTCATGAAGCAGTCATTACCTATTTGTCCAATGGCAGGAAGGTAAAGTGTGAAATGTGTTCTGCTTTTCATTGTAAAAGCCATATTGTGTTCATTCCTTTTATTATATATTTCTATACACCCTTCCTGTACCCTCTTCCAAATATTTATCACAAAATACCATAAAAAAGCGAAAAGGTTTTTTTCTTAAAGATGAAATATTATGAAAAAAGGAAGGGAAGAAGAGATAATTCTTTTTGCACACATTGGTTACTAAAGGTTGCCACTTATTTTCAATTTATTTTGTATCTTTTCCATTATTTTTATTTTTCTGTCTAGTATTTTGGTACTCATTATTATTATTATTATTATTATTAATTATTATTATTAATTATTAATTATTATTATTAATTATTAATTATTATTATTATTTTGTATAATGTAAGGTGTGCATATTATCTATATTATACGAAATTAAGCTGGGCCGCAAATACTAAGTCTCGCATGAAAGGCATATGAAAGTCTTCCACCATCCCTGAATATTATCAATGAGAGAATAAAACTATTTAGTCCAAGAAAATAAATTACGTGAAGGGGATGAGTTTAAAGAGATAGAACATTCATTTGTTTTAAGAGGTTATGGTACTAATGAGGTGTTAGTTTGAATTTAACCTTGGCTTTATAAGTAGCAGCTCCTGGAATTTTTTTGTCCCCCCCCCCCCCCC
>CABFWO010000076.1:90495-122288 GCA_902155825.1 Timema genevievae
CCCCCCCCCACTCGCTCTATGAAAATGTAGACGCACAGTCTTAAAAACTACCCTAATCCTTTCTACATTTTGGGGGTAAGATTTTTTTAGCAGCATATTTTACTATCCATTCAAACTATACACATATTACGTATCGCCTGATTTCGGTTGGAAGAACAGTTTAGAAAATTCAAACATATTTCTATGCGGCCAACATTAATAATATTTTACTTTATTATTTGTATTATTTTATAGGTAATTATAATATCTATAAAAATGACAGCTGCAGATAACATGACTCAGTGTTGTGGAGTGTTGCAAGGGAAGTAGACCTTGTTAAAACTGTACCTTAAATAATAAGTTCTCGCTCACTTGGACACTTTGACCAATCATACATATCCTCTGCTCTGGATGCCTCACACGGGAATGTACTCACCTCGATACCTGACCAATGAGTGTTCTAGTGAGGGGTTTGAACAATTCACAGGTAGCGTTTAGACTAATGCTGCTTACCCCTGGCAACTCTTCACAAGACGCCACTGACATGACTCACTCTTATTCGTACCAAAGTCTGTGTATACTAATTACAATAATCTACTAGGGATGAGGGAGGTTGAATTTAGAGAAAGTGTACCCACATTTGCACGGAGATCAAGTGAAAACCCATTAAGTAAAACTCACTCTCAATACACCCAACCGGGATTTGAACCTCAATCTCCTTGTCATCGGCAGTCTAGTATATTGTGAGAGTGATGGCCTAGAACCATTCAACCCCTGAAGCGGCTCTTATAATTTTTATCACTTAGATTAATTTGTTGATAAACTCTGGGTTAACAAACAAATTAAAGAAATATATTTAAATAAACTTGATAATTTAAAAGCTCACAGCTTACCTTCTCGGAACACTTCTGTCTCTTTTGTAATGCTTAGAGAAACCTCCTCTGTAAAAAAAAAAGAAAGTATGATAAGGATAAAGAAAAATTTTCCAGAATAAACTTATTTGTCTTAGCAGGAGTATTAAAACGTGCAATTAATTTACAAACTAAAATAATATTATTGATAATTTTCTTACATTTGCACAGTATTGAATTTTTTCACATTCAAACAAACAGGTATTTTCAGATCACATTCTGATTTAGTATTTGTTTATATATAAATTGCACCTGGACAGGGATTTGAAGCCTTGCTGTCCAACTTTACATGTTACCAACTAATGTATCTGTGATACCTTTCATGTCAGTGTGTAATTAAACTACATAAGCCTCCAAGCGAATGACACACATACATGAAAGAGTGAAAAAAAAATTTTTTTTTTAGAATATCTTTACTTACATTTTAAATTCCTTGGTTGAATTTTCATTAAGTCTTTTTTTTAACTAATTTTATTGAACTTGTTGATTACTGAAAGAGTGAAGATCATGTGACATTTATGCTTAAACTAGATTAAAGAAAAAAAAATTATAATTTAAATTCAAACAAACACAAGTATTTCAGGCAAAATAATTCATCTTTCCAACAATAACTTTACTCTCTCCTAAGAAAGTCATGTTTTGTTCATGCTTTTGGAAGATATACTCAATTATAAAAAAGTTAATATAGATTCTATGGTTATAGAAGGGTTTTAATGCATGTAGTTGATTATAAAAGAAAGATTTTAGTGCATGTGATTGATTCTATGGTTATAGAAGGATTTCAATGCATATTGTTGATTCTATGGTTAGAGAAGATTTTGATTGACCATACCTATAGAAGAATTTTAGCTAATTTTTAGTTTATGACTATAAAATAGTTAATATACAATCAATTCACCCTCATTTGTAGCAGTCTTACCTTGACTTAATACTCTATGGCCCTATCTTGTAAGCCATATCATAGTGGAATAATGCAAGTTAAGCTTGCTACCTTACAGGGTAACTGAAGGGTACATATTGGGTATTTTATGTTTTCAATACAAAGTTATATTTTATAAAGGCAAATAAAATGCAATAAAAGCTCTAGTACCTTGTTGAAGGGTCTTGGATGGTTTCCGTTTGGGCTTCAACTTGAGTGCTAGAGAGTCCTCCTCATAGACGACACTCTCAGGGGCAGGTTTCTTCTTCTTCAAGCCGATCTGGAACTCCTCTTCAATATCCTCAACTGTGTAGGATGTGCGTCGAACCTCTTGTTTCCTACGCAATTGGACCTTGAAGTCAGTCTCAAATTCCTCAGATGGTCTTCTAGGACCTGCCAATTTTATTGTCTCTTCTTCATCTTCTGGTTCCTCCACTTGGTATTTGGGACGCCTCTTTAACCCAACCACCTGTTCCATTACTTCCTCTTCTTCTTCCTCTGGTTCTTCGATTATTTCTACCTGGGCAGGCCCGTCATCTTCTACTTCTTGTAAAATTCTTACCGTTTCCTCGCTGGTTTCCTCGGCAAAGGTTTTTGGACGCTCCTTCTTCAGACGCACTTTCCCGGACATAGTAATATCCTCTTCCTCGTACGTATGCAGCTGAATCTTAAATTCTTGATCAATATCTTCCTTAGTCTTAATAGTTTTGGGGATTATTGTTACCGTTTGTACTTCTGTGAACTCTTTCACCTCTGGCATCTTCTTCTTCGCTGGCTTAAGTTTCTTCAGTGTGATTTCCTCAGATGTTTCTTCAAAAGATAGTTTTCTCATTGGTGCCTTTTTCTTGATTGTGAACTCTTCTGCTACATCTTCAGATTCTACAGGTTTCTCTTTTCTTATAGTCACCTCTTCACTTACATCCTCAACTTGAGGCACCTTAGTTTTCTTTATGGTTTTCTTAATTGTTAATTCTTCTGAGGTCTCATCTTCTGGTTTCTCAGGTACACTCTTCTTTATTGTTATTTCTTCTGCCACCTCCTCTACAACTGACTTCTTTGGTTTGGGCTTCTTTAGCTTTATTTCTTGAGTGACTTCTTCATCTTCTGGTTTCTCAGGCACAATCTTCTTTATTGTTATTTCTTCTGCCACTTCCTCTACAACTGACTTCTTTGGTTTAGGCTTCTTTAGCTTTATTTCTTGAGTGACTTCTTCATCTTCTGGTTTTTCGGGTACTATCTTCTTTATTGTTATTTCTTCTGCCACCTCCTCTACAACTGACTTCTTTGGTTTGGGCTTCTTTAGCTTTATTTCTTGAGTGACAGAGTGACTTCTTCATCTTCTGGTTTCTCAGGTACAATCTTCTTTATTGTTATTTCCTCTGCCACCTCCTCTACAACTGACTTCCTTGGCTTAGGCTTCTTTAGCTTTACCTCTTCAGTGACTTCTTCATCTTCTGGTTTCTCAGGTACAATCTTCTTTATTGTTATTTCTTCTGCCACCTCCTCTACAACTGACTTCCTTGGTTTAGGCTTCTTTAGCTTTATTTCTTGAGTGACTTCATCTTCTGGTTTCTCAGGTACAATCTTCTTTATTGTTATTTCCTCTGCCACCTCCTCTACAACTGACTTCCTTTGTTTAGGCATTCTTTAGCTTTATCTCTTCAGTGACTTCTTCTTCTTCTGGTTTTTCGACTACAATCTTCTTTATTGTTATTTCCTCTGCTACCTCTTCAACCACAGGCTTCTTTGTTTTAGGCTTCTTTAACTTTATCTCTTCAGTGACTTCTTCCTCTTTGGGTTTCTCAGGTTCAATTTTCTTGATGGTTAAGGCTTCTTTAGCTTTATCTCTTCTGTGACTTCTTCCTCTTTTGGTTTTTCAGGTTCTGTTTTCTTTATTGTTATTTCTTCTGCAACTTCTTCAACAATTGGCTTCTTTGTTTTAGGCTTCTTTAACTTTATCTCTTCAGTGACTTCTTCCTCTTTGGTTTTCTCAGGTTCAATTTTCTTAATGGTTATTTCTTCTGCCTCCTCTTCTACCACAGTCTTCTTTGGTTTAGGCTTCTTTAGCTTTACCTCTTCAGTGACTTCTTCCTCTTTTGGTTTCTCAGGCTCTGTTTTCTTCAGTGTTATTTCCTCTGCAACCTCTTCCTCAACTGCCTTCTTTGGTTTAGGCTTCTTTAACTTTATCTCTTCTGTGACTTCTTCCTCTTTCGGTTTCTCAGGTTCAGTTTTCTTTATTGTTATTTCTTCCACTGCCTCTTCAACAACTGGCTTCTTTGTTTTAGGCTTCTTTAACTTTATCTCTTCTGTGACTTCTTCCTCTTTCAGTTTCTCAGGTTCGGCTTTCTTTATTGTTATTTCTTCTGCCACCTCCTCTACAACCAATTTCGTTGGTTTAGGCTTCTTAGCCTTTAGCTTTACCTCTTCAGTGACTTCTTCCTCTTTCGGTTTATCAGGCTCTGTTTTCTTCAGTGTTATTTCCTCTGCAACCTCTTCTTCAACTGGCTTCTTTGGTTTAGGCTTCTTTAGCTTTATCTCTTCTGTGACTTCTTCCTCTTTTGGTTTTTCAGGTTCTGTTTTCTTTATTGTTATTTCTTCTGCAACCTCTTCAATAATTGGCTTCTTTGGTTTAGGCTTTGTTAACTTTACCTCTTCTGTGATTACTTCCTCTTTCGATTTCTCAGGTTCTGTTTTCTTTACTGTAATTTCTTCTACAACCTCTTCTGTAATTACCTTTTTAGGTTTGACTTTCTTTATTTTTACCTCTTCGGTGATTTCTTCTTCCTTTTTAGTTGGTGTAATAATCTTAATTTCTTCAATTACTGCTTCGTCAGGTTTAACTGGTTCTTGTTTGATTGGTTCAGCTATCATCTCATCAGGTTTAACTGGTTCTGGTTTCTTAATTTTAATCTCTTGAATGCTATCTTCATCCAACTGTACTTCTTCTGGTTTCTCGGTTTTAGCCTCATCATCTACTTTTTCGACTGTTTTTTCCTTTTCTTCTTCGACTTCCTCTGGAACTTTCTTTATTGGCTTTACTTTCTTGGCTTTGGTTTTCTTTTCCTTTTCTTCGACAAATTGTTCTGGTACTATGTCTTTAGGCACAGCTTCAGCTGGTTTGTCAACTGTTTCTTCAATCTTTGCTTCATCAAACTTATCAGGTATATCTGGTGTCTGATCCTCTATAAATTTTTCAATAGGCTTTTCTGGCGATAGAACATCAGATTTTTCTTCCACATTCTCTTCCGCAGTTTTCTCAGGTTCCGGTTTGCTTTCTTCATCGAGAGATTTCTTTTCTTTCTTTATCTTTTTCACTTTCCTTTTCTCGATTACTTTTTCTGGTGAACCCTCTGGCTTGAAGACCACCGGTTTAATAATTTCCTCATCATCGATTTTGTCATGAGGTACCGGTTTCCCAACACTAAGTTCCTTTGGTTCTTTCTCATCTGTTGGTTTTTCTTTTGTGAATGGTTTCAATTTTATTGTCTCAGGTTCTTCTGGTTCTGGTTCCCCTACCTTTTTATGAAGTGTTATATCTGTTTCTTCTTCGGGCTCAGGTTTCTTTGGAACTCCTTTAACAAGAGTTATTTGCACAGTTTCAGGTTCCGGTTTTGGTTTTTTGGTTTTTGGTTTTTTAACCTTTTCTTCCTCAGGCAACTCTTTGTCAGGTTTCTCAAACTCTATTTTATCAGGTCTTAATAAGTCTGGTTCTTCCCGATCAAAGTCAGATGGTTTAAAAGGTTCCATTTCGATTGGTTTCTTTTCCATTTTCTTCTTGGTTTTTTCTTCTTCAGGTTCTTTCTTTTTAGGCTTAACTTTTTCTTCCTCCTCCTCTGGTTGGGGTTTTGAAGGTATTTTCTTAAGCTTGATCTCTTCAGGTTTTTCCTCCTCTTGTGGTACTTTACCCTTTCCAATCGTAAGTTTAATTTTCTCTTCTTCTTCTGGCTCAGGCTTTTTGGGTGCTCTTTCCCAACCAGGCTTTTCTTCGTCCTCTTTGTCTTCCGGTTTTTCTGAATCTTCATTGGTTTTTGGTTTTTTAACCTTTTCTTCCTCAGGCAACTCTTTGTCAGGTTTCTCAAACTCTATTTTATCAGGTCTTAATAAGTCTGGTTCTTCCCGATCAAAGTCAGATGGTTTAAAAGGTTCCATTTCGATTGGTTTCTTTTCCATTTTCTTCTTGGTTTTTTCTTCTTCAGGTTCTTTCTTTTTAGGCTTAACTTTTTCTTCCTCCTCCTCTGGTTGGGGTTTTGAAGGTATTTTCTTAAGCTTGATCTCTTCAGGTTTTTCCTCCTCTTGTGGTACTTTACCCTTTCCAATCGTAAGTTTAATTTTCTCTTCTTCTTCTGGCTCAGGCTTTTTGGGTGCTCTTTCCCAACCAGGCTTTTCTTCGTCCTCTTTGTCTTCCGGTTTTTCTGAATCTTCCCTTTCAAATGGTTCAAGTTCTTCAAGTTCGGTTTCTTCTTTATCAGAGAGCTTAACCTTTTTCACTTTTTTCCTTTGTAATTTAAGTGCTTCTTTAGTATTCCTTGACAGTATACCTTTATCCATTGTCACATGCATAAAAGTGATGATAGGTTTGCACTCTTCTGGTGGGTAGGGAATAATTTTGAGGTTACTTTTAAGTAAAACTTTTGGAACTTCTACTGTTTGAATTTCCCTTTTTTGAATTGATGACTTTTTTAGCTTGATTTGAGAAAACAGAGGAACGTCTGGCTCTTTAGATACCTCCATGATTTTTAGCTTCGTGGGCTTGAATTCTTTCCTTTCAATAAGCGTTGGTACTAGATCAACCTTTTGAGGAGTAGGCTTCTTTTCTTTGGGCTTATCAACCTTTTTGTCCTTCGTTTTTTGTACTTTAGTTACCTCTTCAGGCTGGACCTCTTCATTTGTTACTTGTTTAATATCTTCTGTTACCTCCACTTCGCTGTCCTCCTGAGAGCTTGGAGTAATTCTTTTCTTTTTCTTTGATAATTTTTTAACTTTAGTTTCTGTAACACTCACTAGTTCTAGTTGGTCTTCGACTTCTCCTGGTTTTACATCCTTAACCTCAAACTTACTGGGCTTTTGATCTTCAACAGTTGCTTCTGGAATAACCTCGGTTATTTCTAAACCTTCGGATATTACTACCGTTGCTGTGGCCTTTTCTTTAACATCTTCAACGTCAGGTATTTTTCCATCAATGGTATCAATCTTGATTGTTTCTTCTTTAGGTACTTTTGGTTTCTCAGGTACCGTCTTCTTTTTCTTTGGTTTTGTTGGTGTTTCTTTCACTTCATCTGGTGTGGGAATGTCCTCATCTTTCTCTACGGGCACATCAGTTTCTTCAACAATAGTCTTTTTTGTTGGAATTGATGTTCTTACCTGCGCCTTCTCTGGTTCTGACACTTCACCTGGAAATAGTCCAGTTACAATTTTAGTAATCTGTACATGTTCTGTGTCTGTGATAGCTACTGTGGCCTGTTCTTGTGGTGTGGGAGTGAAGTGATCAAGGTCACCCTCCTTAGTGTCTGGTGTCACTTCAGTAACTGTAGGTGCTTCCTGTCGTTTCTGGACGACTTTCTGCATTTGTAAAGTGACCTGTGGTGTTTCTTCGGGTGACGTAGCTGTAGCAATCTGTTCTGCGGTCACTTCTTGTATCTGTATAGGTTCCTGTGTGGTCTGTTTCCTCATGGCTGTTTGTGGTTTGGGTTGTTTCTGTGGCGTAATGATCTCGTCTGTTTCTTGTAACAGCTGTACCTCTGTCACGGAAATGGGTTCAGCTGTTGTGGGTAGTGAGGTTGGTACCACAGACTCTCTCGGTGTTGTGGGTGTTTTAAATTCTGTAGGTGTTTCAGATGTTTTCACCTGGCTCACTGTAATCGAGTCTTTTTCAAGAAGCACCAGTGAAGCAGATTCGGTCTCCCGTTTATCGGGTATAAATGTGTCTTCTTTTTGTTCTGTTATAATTTGTGTCACTGATATTGTATCATGCGGTTGTATATGGGGTTGTGCTTTCTTTGTTTTGGAAGTGGTTTTGTCAAATGGGGTGGATGTTTCAAATGTATCCACTTGTTTGATAGTTGTTGGAACTTGTTCGAGAATGGTTGGAGTGATTTGTGTGGTTTTAGGTATTTGGTCGGGCTGTAAATCCTCACCTGTTTGTTGAAGATGAACCTCATGGGTGATTATTGACTCCTGGGACGTAATTTGGGGCTGAGTGACTTCTTCGTTTGGCTTCTCTTCTTTGGGGATTTGTTCGGCAACCTCTAAGATTGAAGTGTCGGTTACTGAAACAGAATCTTGAACTGTTACGATAACAGTTCCTTTCGCTTTAACAATTTGGTCGATGTTCAAGGTATCAACACTCTCTCCTGTAGTTTCTTCTGTGGGAAAAGAGTCGGCTGTTTTCTTTTTTCCTTTAACCTTCTTTTTCTTCTCTGCATCAACAGAAACCTTAATTTCTTTTTCATCCATAGGTTTTTCGGGTGATATGTCTTCAGGGAAATTTGTTTTTAGCTGCTCTGGCATTTCTTCAATCTTCACTTCTTCAGGTTTTTCTGGTTTGTCTTCCTTTATTATATCTTCCTTAGCAGAACTAACAATAGATTCACCTTTCAATTTCTCTTCTACTGTTTTCTCAGGTTCCGGTTTGCTTTCTTCATCGAGAGGTTTCTTTTCTTTCTTTATCTTTTTCACTTTCCTTTTCTCGGTTACTTTTTCTGGTGAACCCTCTGGTTTGAAGACCACCGGTTTAATAATTTCCTCATCATCGATCTTGTCATGAGGTACCGGTTTCCCAACACTAAGCTCCTTTGGTTCTTTCTCATCTGTTGGTTTTTCTTTTGTGAATGGTTTCAATTTTATTGTCTCGGGTTCTTCTGGTTCTGGTTCCCCTACCTTTTTACGAAGTGTTATATCTTTTTCTTCTTCGGGCTCAGGTTTCTTTGGAACTCCCTTAACGAGAGTTATTTGCACAGTTTCAGGTTCTGGTTTTGGCTTGTTGGTTTTTGGTTTTTTAACCTTTTCTTCCTCAGGCAACTCTTTGTCAGGTTTCTCAAACTCTATTTTATCAGGTCTTAATAAGTCTGGTTCTTCCCGATCAAAGTCAGATGGTTTAAAAGGTTCCATTTCGATTGGTTTCTTTTCCATTTTCTTCTTGGTTTTTTCTTCTTCAGGTTCTTTCTTTTTAGGCTTAACTTTTTCTTCCTCCTCCTCTGGTTGGGGTTTTGAAGGTATTTTCTTAAGCTTGATCTCTTCAGGTTTTTCCTCCTCTTGTGGTACTTTACCCTTTCCAATCGTAAGTTTAATTTTCTCTTCTTCTTCTGGCTCAGGCTTTTTGGGTGCTCTTTCCCAACCAGGCTTTTCTTCGTCCTCTTTGTCTTCCGGTTTTTCTGAATCTTCATTGGTTTTTGGTTTTTTAACCTTTTCTTCCTCAGGCAACTCTTTGTCAGGTTTCTCAAACTCTATTTTATCAGGTCTTAATAAGTCTGGTTCTTCCCGATCAAAGTCAGATGGTTTAAAAGGTTCCATTTCGATTGGTTTCTTTTCCATTTTCTTCTTGGTTTTTTCTTCTTCAGGTTCTTTCTTTTTAGGCTTAACTTTTTCTTCCTCCTCCTCTGGTTGGGGTTTTGAAGGTATTTTCTTAAGCTTGATCTCTTCAGGTTTTTCCTCCTCTTGTGGTACTTTACCCTTTCCAATCGTAAGTTTAATTTTCTCTTCTTCTTCTGGCTCAGGCTTTTTGGGTGCTCTTTCCCAACCAGGCTTTTCTTCGTCCTCTTTGTCTTCCGGTTTTTCTGAATCTTCTCTTTCAAACGGTTCAAGTTCTTCAAGTTCGGCTTCTTCTTTATCAGAGAGCTTAACCTTTTTCACTTTTTTCTTTTGTAATTTAAGCGCTTCTTTAGTATTCCTTGACAGTATACCTTTATCCACTTTTGAATTAATGAATGTAATAACTGATTTACATTCTTCTGGAGGATACATTATAAATTTAATATTACTTTTAAGATGAATTTTAGGTATTTCTGTTGTTTTTATTTCTAATTTTTTTACCGATGCTTTCTTGAGCTTGACTTGTGAAAACAAAGAAACTTCAGGCGTTTTAGACAACTCTGTAATTTTAACTTTGGTTGGTTTTATCTCTTTTCTTTCAATTTTGATTAACTGTGGTACTAAGTCAACTTTTTCTGGAATTGGTTTCTTCTTTTTAGATTTGTCTTTACTCGGCTTTTTATTCTCTTCTTGAGATGGTGTTGTTATTTCTTCCTCGGCCATTTTTGGAATTGGTTTACTTTCTTCTACTTCCTCGTCTTCGAATTCATCTGAAGGAATATCATCTGTAGTTTCTGCGTGGATTTTTTTCGTTTTCTTCTTTAATTTCCTGATTTTTTTCCCTACAACTTCAGATGTATTATTTACCTCCTCTTGTGTTTGATATATTTTATCGACTTCACTAATATCCGATTTCTCGAGATCTGGTTTTGATGTATCTGAAAATGCTGTGGGCTGTGTTTCTTCCTTTTCATCATTCATTTCATCCAAATCTTCCGTTTCTGGCACAAGTTCTTCTACACCCGAGTCTTTATCTATTTTTTTGAGTTTTTTCGGTTTCTTTTTCTGCAGTTTCAATGCCTCTTGGGTATTTCTTGACAAAATACCCTTCTCAGGTTTTATATTTAACTCTGTTATAAGAGGTGTTTTTTCTTCTGGGGGATATGGTATGGTTTTTATATTACTCTTCAGCATAACTTTAGGCAAAGCAACACTTTTTATTTCTCTCTTTTGGACAGAAGATTTTTTTAGCTTAACCTGCGTGAAAAGAGGAACTTCTGGTTCTTTTGACACTTCAACAAATTTAAGTTTTGTAGGTTTTATTTCTTTTCGTTCAATTTTCATCAATTGTGGCTGCAATTTTAATTTTTCAAGTTTTGGTTTCTTATCTTTTGATGTTTTTTGTTTTTTGTCATCTTCATCAACAGCTTCGGGTTCTGTTTCTATAACTTTAGGTACCTCTTCTTTATCTTCTTTGTTCAATATGTCGTCTTTAACTTTTTGTTTTTTCTTTAATTTATTTTGTTTACTGTCTTCTGTTTTTTCAATCTTTTCAGGAACACTTATCGCCGTTTCTTCGAGTTGGTTATCTTCTCTTTTTTGGTTTTCATCCGTAATCTTGGGTTTTTTCTTTATTTTTTTCTTTTCTTCAACAATATCTGGTTTCTCTTCTACGGCGTCTGGTTTCTCTTCTGCAACATCTGGTTTCTCTTCGACAACATCTGGTTTCTCTTCTACAAAATCTGGTTTTTCTTCTTCCTCCAACTTATCTTTGGGTTTCTTTTTGATTTTTCTTTTAGTTTCGATGGTTTCTAGAATAACATCCTCTGGCTTATCAGGTATTATTTCTACTAAAACAGATGGTGTTGCTTCCTCTGAAGGTTTTTCATCCGCAAATCTTAATCGCTTTTTAATTTTTTTCTTTTGTTCAGGCTTTTGTTCATCTTGGTCAGTTTTTTCCTCAGCAGGTTTCTCGGAGATTTCTTCTAGAGTAGGTATTATAGCTTCGTTAGGTGTTTCTATTAATATTTTTGTTTCAGGTTTAAGTTCTTCTTCTGTAACAATGACTTGAGTTTCCTCTTTGCCTCCCTTAATTTTACGAGTTATTTTCTTAACCACTTTTCTTTTGCCCTTTTCTGTTGTGGTTTCTGTTGTAACCAATTCTTCTGGTCTCTCTTCTATAACCTCTTCTACAACATCAGGAACTAGATCTGTAATTTCTTCCACGGTTGGCTTTTCCGGTTTTATTTCTTCTTCTGTAACAATGACTTGAGTTTCCTCTTTGCCTCCCTTAATTTTCCGAGTTATTTTCTTAACCACTTTTCTTTTGCCCTTTTCTGTTGTGGTTTCTGTTGTAACCAATTCTTCTGGTCTCTCTTCTATAACCTCTTCTACAACATCAGGCACTAGATCTGTAATTTCTTCCACGGTTGGCTTTTCCGGTTTTATTTCTTCTTCTGTAACAATGACTTGAGTTTCTTCTTTGCCTCCCTTAATTTTACGAGTTATTTTCTTAACCACTTTTCTTTTGCCCTTTTCTGTTGTGGTTTCTGTTGTAACCAATTCTTCTGGTCTCTCTTCTATAACCTCTTCTACAACATCAGGCACTAGATCTGTAATTTCTTCCACGGTTGGCTTTTCCGGTTTTATTTCTTCTTCTGTAACAATGACTTGGGTTTCTTCTTTGCCTCCCTTAATTTTCCGAGTTATTTTCTTAACCACTTTTCTTTTGCCCTTTTCTGTTGTGGTTTCTGTTGTAACCAATTCTTCTGGTTTTTCTTCTAGAACCTCTTTTACAACATCAGGCACTAGATCTGTAATTTCTTCCACGGTTGGCTTTTTCGGTTTTATTTCTTCTTCTGTAACACTGACTTGGGTTTCTTCTTTGCCTCCCTTAATTTTCCGAGTTATTTTCTTAACCACTTTTCTTTTTCCCTTGTCTGTTGTTTCTACTGTGAGCATATCTTGTGGGGATTCCTCCACAATCTCTTCTATTAAAACAGGTGATATTTCCTCCAAACATGGCTGTTCATCGACATCTATAACTTCTTCAATTATAACCTCTCCATCTCCTTCTTCACTTGGTTTCTTAGTGCCTGTACTCTGTTTCCCACCTTTTGTTACCCTTTTGACTGTTCTTCTTTTTATTATCTTGGTGCCGCCCTCGTCTTGAACGGTTTGAAACTCATCCACGACAACCATTGCAGTGTCTTGCTCCACTGGGGTCGAATCATACTCACCTGGTAACATCTCTGTAATCACCTCACTCACTGTGACAGCCGGCGTCTGCTCGAAGGTCTGTGTGGCTGTGAGGTGAGTTGTCTGTTTGGTGAACTCGCCCAAGGTTTCTGAAATGTCAATGGTTTCGTGAGGGGACAGAACGGTGATGTGTTGTTGTTCGCTGTGCTCTGGTTTGACCTCTGTCAAGGTGGCGTGTTCGTGTGGTGCTTCGGGTGTTGTAATGTGAGTGACGGTCATACCCTCGGTGTCTGTTCCGAGTGCCATTGTTGTGTTTTCTTGTGTTGGTTGCTGTTCTCTCCTTGTATCTAGTGTTTTTAATTCTTCAAGTATTACTGCTGTGGTTCTGTGTTCAGATGTAAGTGTCTCTTCACCATACTCTGTGTCTGTTAGTTGTGGAATGATGTGTTTGGCCACTGTCAGCAGTCTTGCTTGCTCTTTAGGCAGCGGTGTCAGTGTTCCTTCCTTCTCATGTACACTTACTTCACTCACCTGTGCGCTAACTACAGCTTGTGTAATACCAAATTCGGCATCTTTATAGATATCAGGTGTTGAATCAATATCCCCTTCTACTACAAGAGACGTATTGACCTCCTCTTTTATCGCTACCCCTTTATGACTAGTTGTCATTGTTAGTTTAGCTACGGCATATGGGATTGACTTATCGTCAGGGGTTAGTTTTTCTGTTTCTGATTGAGTTTTTGTGACTGTTACTCCCTCCCCAAGCTCAAATTTTACACCTGCTTTGTGAAAGTGTTTTAGTTCTGGAATGTGTGTGCCTTCTGATTCAAAAGTTACAAGTTGTGACACATTTACACTAGTTAGAGTTGGTTCCGTTCCAATTGTGGGAGCACTTTCCAGATCTTTAGGTTTTTCTGTCTCAAACGTTTCAGGGCGCAACGAAGGAATCAACTCCTCTACAAAAGGTGCTTCCCTACCAGGGATCATAGATATCTGCACCGAGGATTCCTTACTTGCCAAACTTTCCAAATTGTTGATACTTTCCTGAATAAAAATCTCTTGTTTGGTGGCAACTTCTCTAGTAATTACTTCAGACTTTGCTTTAGATACTCTCCTATCTGACGATATCTCAAGGTCCTTAGAAATTTCTTCAGCTGAAAATACCTCTGTCGTAGCAATATCTCTAACTACCACATTGGTTATTGCCTCAATGGTTTCACTTTTTTCTGACACTTGAAAATCTGCAAGGTCTACCTCGGGATGCTCGCAAGAAGTTATTGCAACCTCTAAAGGCAACACAATTGGCTTGGCTGCCGATTCCTGCATGAGCTTGGTTAAAAATTCAGGCGTATCTTCTTCGATTTGAGTGTAAAGTGACACCGGCACTTGTTTGAAAACACCTTCCCTATTACTTTCTACAGTTTTTAAATCATATTTTGTTTCACTTAACTCTCCGGCTACTTCTTCTATCTGGAGTTGATGAATAAGAGGAGCTGGTAAAGTCACTACATCAAGTCTCGCTTCATTTTTCACTTTTGTATCAGGATAAGCTAGTTCAATTAAATTATTCTCATCTAGAAGTGTTTCTTGTGTTATTGCAACATTCATACTTACCACGTTTGAAGATGCAATTGCTTGATCCAATTGATCTTTAATAATGAGATCAGTAACAACTTGTTCACTTTTTCTTTCTTCCGTGATGGCTACATTCCTTGTTGTCAAATCTTTAAACGTATTTGTAGAATTTACACTTTCAGCAGAAATTATAAATTCTGAAATATTTTGCTCAGTTTTAGTCTCTTCAGTTTGAGCTACTTCTCTGGATGTAATTACTCTAGAAGCATAAGATTCATGCAACGATGATGATAGAGATAAATGAGTAATACTTTCTTCTGGCAATGTCTCTTCAGTTACTGAGATTTCTCTAGTAAGTATATTAGGAATGATGTGTAATTCTTTAGAAGATACTTGTGTTGGTAACTCCAAAGTTTCTTCTTGTATGGTTCGTACTTCGGTTATTGCAACTTCTCTTGCAACAATATCAGGTTTCGCTTGACTTTCTTTACCTAGTACTGCTTCTGGTAAGTCGGTCGTTCCTTCTTGAGTTGTTGGTTGTTCAGTTATAGCTGCTTCTCTTGCAACAATATCAGGTTTCGCTTGACTTTCTTTAGCTAGTACTGCTTCTGGTAGGTCGGACGTTCCTTCCTGGGTTGTTGGTTGTTCAGTTATAGCTGCTTCTCTTGCAACAATATCAGGTTTCGCTTGACTTTCTTTAGCTAGTACTGCTTCTGGTAGGTCGGACGTTCCTTCTTGAGTTGTTGGTTGTTCAGTTATAGCTGCTTCTCTCGCAACAATATCAGGTTTCGCTTGACTTTCTTTAGCTAGTACTGCTTCTGGTAGGTCGGACGTTCCTTCTTGAGTTGTTGGTTGTTCAGTTATAGCTGCTTCTCTCGCAACAATATCAGGTTTCGCTTGACTTTCTTTAGCTAGTACTGCTTCTGGTAGGTCGGACGTTCCTTCCTGGGTTGTTGGTTGTTCAGTTATAGCTGCTTCTCTCGCAACAATATCAGGTTTCGCTTGACTTTCTTTAGCTAGTACTGCTTCTGGTAGGTCGGACGTTCCTTCCTGGGTTGTTGGTTGTTCAGTTATAGCTGCTTCTCTCGCAACAATATCAGGTTTCGCTTGACTTTCTTTAGCTAGTACTGCTTCTGGTAGGTCGGACGTTCCTTCCTGGGTTGTTGGTTGTTCAGTTATAGCTGCTTCTCTCGCAACAATATCAGGTTTCGCTTGACTTTCTTTAGCTAGTACTGCTTCTGGTAGGTCGGACGTTCCTTCCTGGGTTGTTGGTTGTTCAGTTATAGCTGCTTCTCTCGCAACAATATCAGGTTTCGCTTGACTTTCTTTAGCTAGTACTGCTTCTGGTAGGTCGGACGTTCCTTCCTGGGTTGTTGGTTGTTCAGTTATAGCTGCTTCTCTCGCAACAATATCAGGTTTCGCTTGACTTTCTTTAGCTAGTACTGCTTCTGGTAGGTCGGACGTTCCTTCCTGGGTTGTTGGTTGTTCAGTTATAGCTGCTTCTCTCGCAACAATATCAGGTTTCGCTTGACTTTCTTTAGCTAGTACTGCTTCTGGTAGGTCGGACGTTCCTTCCTGGGTTGTTGGTTGTTCAGTTATAGCTGCTTCTCTTGCAACAATATCGGGTTTCGCTTGACTTTCTTTACCTAGTACTGCTTCTGGTAAGTCGGACGTTCCTTCTTGAGTAGTTAGTTGTTCAGTCATAGCTGCTTCTCTTGCAACAATATCAGGTTTCGCTTGACTTTCTTTAGCTAGTACTGCTTCTGGTAGGTCGGACGTTCCTTCCTGGGTTGTTGGTTGTTCAGTTATAGCTGCTTCTCTTGCAACAATATCAGGTTTCGCTTGACTTTCTTTAGCTAGTACTGCTTCTGGTAGGTCGGACGTTCCTTCCTGGGTTGTTGGTTGTTCAGTTATAGCTGCTTCTCTTGCAACAATATCAGGTTTCGCTTGACTTTCTTTAGCTAGTACTGCTTCTGGTAGGTCGGACGTTCCTTCCTGGGTTGTTGGTTGTTCAGTTATAGCTGCTTCTCTTGCAACAATATCAGGTTTCGCTTGACTTTCTTTAGCTAGTACTGCTTCTGGTAGGTCGGACGTTCCTTCCTGGGTTGTTGGTTGTTCAGTTATAGCTGCTTCTCTTGCAACAATATCAGGTTTCGCTTGACTTTCTTTAGCTAGTACTGCTTCTGGTAGGTCGGACGTTCCTTCCTGGGTTGTTGGTTGTTCAGTTATAGCTGCTTCTCTTGCAACAATATCAGGTTTCGCTTGACTTTCTTTAGCTAGTACTGCTTCTGGTAGGTCGGACGTTCCTTCCTGGGTTGTTGGTTGTTCAGTTATAGCTGCTTCTCTTGCAACAATATCAGGTTTCGCTTGACTTTCTTTAGCTAGTACTGCTTCTGGTAGGTCGGACGTACCTTCCTGGGTTGTTGGTTGTTCAGTCATAGCTGCTTCTCTTGCAACAATATCGGGTTTCGCTTGACTTTCTTTAGCTAGTACTGCTTCTGGTAGGTCAGACGTTCCTTCCTGGGTTGTTAGTTGTTCAGTTATAGCTGCTTCTCTTGCAACAATATCGGGTTTCGCTTGACTTTCTTTACCTAGTACTGCTTCTGGTAGGTCGGACGTTTCTTCCTGGGTTGTTGGTTGTTCAGTCATAGCAGCTTCTCTTGCAACAATATCGGGTTTTGCTTGACTTTCTTTAGCTAGTACTGCTTCTGGTAGGTCGGACGTTCCTTCCTTGGTTGTTGGTTGTTCAGTTATAGCTGCTTTTCTTGCAACAATATCAGGTTTCGCTTGACTTTCTTTAGCTAGTACTGCTTCTGGTAGGTCGGACGTTCCTTCTTGAGTTGTTGGTTGTTCAGTTATAGCTGCTTCTCTCGCAACAATATGAGGTTTCGCTTGACTTTCTTTAGCTAGTACTGCTTCTGGTAAGTCGGATGTTCCTTCTTGGGTTGTTGGTTGTTCAGTTATAGCTGCTTCTCTTGCAACAATATCAGGCTTTGCTTGTCTTATTTTAGCTAATACTGATTCTGGTAAGTCTGATGTTCCTTCTTGAGCAGTTGGTTGTTCGGTAATGGCTGCCTTTCTTGCAATAATATCTTGTTTGGCTTGACTTTCCTTGGCTAATATAGTATCTGGTAAATCTGCAACTTCTTCTTGAATTATTGCTTCTTCTGTTGTAGCTACATTTCTTCCTTCAACATCGGTTTTAGCTGTTATTTCTTTTGATACGATGGAGTTTTTTAAATCTGATGTTTCCTCATGAACTATAGCTTCTTCTTTCATTGCTACTTCCCTTGCGACAACGTCTGGTTGTCCTTGTGTTTCTTTAGCTGAGACAGCAGTTGGCATTTCGGAGGTAGACTCGTCCGTTATGATTTGTTCTTTTATTGCTACGGATGTTGCGTCAATACCTAAAACAGTTTGGCTCTCTTTTCCTTTCTTTTTAATTGCAAGTTCATCCGATTCCTCTTGTAATATTATTTCTTCTGTCATTGTTGTGTCATTTAATATATATCTTGACTTTGCGTTGTATTCCCTTGGTTTAAGTGTTCCTTTGATACTTTCCGCATTTTCTTCTAATTTTGATTCAAATATTTCAATTGCGTCGCTTGTTAATAACTTAGAAGAAGTTTGTGTTTCTCTGTGTTTATCTTTTATTTCAAAATGTGGTACGGTTTGCTCTACCATCGTTTCGTTGGTTGAGATTGCTTCAACTGTTGCATAGCTGTCTTTTGCATGCGTTTCTTTTAATTTTGTAATATCAACTCCAATATCTACTACATCCTCCTGTACAACTAATTCTTGTGTGGATAGTGTTTTCTCTAAAATAAGTTCTGACTCAGCAAACCTTGCTTCTTTCATCTCGGAAACGGTTAACACTCCCACAGTATCACCAGGAATAGGTTCCTGAACAATGGGTGCTTCTTGAAGGGTTAGATCTAGGCTAGCAGTAAATTTATTAACTTCTAAAGTCTTGGCGAAATCACCCGCTATTTGCTGAGTAATTGTTTCAGTTACAGAAACACCTTTGTTTGGCATAAAATATATTTCAGCTGAACTCTTACTTTGTAAGTTATCTTTATTTAACGGTTTTTCGTGTTCATTAACATTCATTTCTGTAACCACTATACCTTCTTGGACATCTCGGCTAAAGTGAACAACTTGTTCATTTGGTTTTACTACACTGAAGACTCCTAAAATCTCGGCCGGTTTAGTTTCCTCTACAATGGTAGTTTTATTAGACACAAAACTTGCCACTGCATGGCTACCTGACCTTGAATCTAAAATGAATTCTGACTCTTTTTCGTGAAGCGTTGTTTCCTCGACTATTACTTCACTACTCGTCCCATCAAAATGTATGCCAGCTGTCTTGTTGTGTGGGATGTTAATGATATCAAGTGTACCTTCCTGCTCACCAGTTGTCACTTCAAGGACTAAGGCAGTGTTTTTGTTGGTTGAGTGAGTAACATTTGCATGTTGTGATTGTGTTTGGTCTGTAGTACTTTCAAATGTGTTAATGTTCGTGTCTGCTATTGTTTCTTCCTGAGTTAGGGCCCGACGCGATACTAAATTCAATACTCCATAGTGTTCAGATCTACTACTCACTACCTCATACTCACCCTCTCGATCTTCTGGTTGAACTTCAGTAATGAGAAGCCTCGTCTCCTGTTCTTCCAAAGAGACGCTCACCCTCTTCGAGGCTGGCTTCAACAACTCGGCCAAATCAGATTCGACTTCTCCCGTTGTTTGGACTTCTGACACAACAAGGCTGTGTAGCTGTTGTGGCATAGCCTGTTTTGCCACGCTAGGAGAAGGAAATTCAACATCTAAAGACCCTAATTCGTTTTCTGTAAGTGTTTCTGTTTTCAAGGCCACCTCCCGTCCTACAACGTCTGGCTGGGCTACCCCTTGCATAGCTACACCCGCAGTAACTTTAGTAGCTTCTTTGTCTTGAGCTATTACTTCTGTTACAGTAATGCTACGCTCTTCTCGGAAACGCAATTCGGCATTAGTTGTCTCGGGTTTGGCACCAAGTTTCAAAATACCTTCACTCTCCTGCACGGAAGTTTCTGTTAGAGATATGCTCTCATAAGGCAACTGTTCTGGAATTGCTTGCACCTTTGTTGGGATAATATCCGACACTATTTTTCCTGTACTGAAATTTGTTACAACCTCGGTTTGTTCATAGGCTTCCTGTCCAGACACCTCTGTATTAGCTACTTGCTTCTTCGGTATATCTATACCAGTGCATTCACCTTCTTTATCTTCCGTCACAATCTGGCTTATCGTCACTACTTTCTTTGCTTTCTCAAATGCGAGTTCTGCACTCTTTGTATTTGGCTTGAATGTACCATCGAAATGCTCTTCTTGTTCAGAAATATTTGTTTGTGTTTGGATAATGCTTTCAAGTGGAACTTGTTCAAGTTTAGCATAAGCTGTGCTAGGTGCTGTGCCTGTAAATTCAGTTAGGCCAAACTCTGCTATAACTTCTGATTTCTGGGCTATTTCTTGTGGAGTAATATCTGGCAGCGCCTTTCTTTCTTTAGGCACTTCTGGCATTACATAATTACCTTCCTTGTCCTGCAATGTCACTTCAGATATAGTTATCACCTTCTTTTCTTCGAACTCAATTTGAGCCTGTTTTCCAGTAGGTTTGAATGACTCGTTAAACACCCCTTCTTGTTCATGAACAATGCCTTGTGAGATTATAATGCTTTCAACTATGTCTTGCTCATGGTGTGCTTTTTCCTGAGTTGGTGCTGCGTGTTTAACTACACCGACATGCATTTCTGTCAAAACCTCGCTTTGCTGAAGAGATTCCTGACTTAATATTTCACTCTGTGCTGTTATCTTTTTGGGCAATTCTTCAGTTTGGAGAATGCCCTCTTTGTCCTCAACAGTAACTTGTGTGATGCTGACACTACGCCCTTCCTCGAAAGTCATCTCTGCACTCTTTTTTACACCACGGAGCCCTTCCTTGAGATCTCCTTCGTGTTCTTGTACAGTTGCTTCAGTTTGTATTATGCTCTCAAACGGAAGTTGGTTCAAATTGGCTGTCATTGTGTGCACTGACTCTGGAATGAACTCCCCAATACTAACACCTGTAATTACTTCTGATTTCTGAGCTACTTCCTGAACAGATATTTCAGCCTCGGCTAATTTTCCAGTTGGCCCTTCAGGAGTAATGTACGTACCTTCCCTATCCTGTGTCACAACTTCCGTAATAGTGACACCTATTCCTTCCTCAAATGCAATATCTGCACTTTTTGTATTAGGTTTGAATGTTCCAGTAAACTCTTCTTCACGCTCACGAACTGTTACTTCAGTTAAAGTCAGACCTTCAAAAGTAACTGATTCAGCAAGTGCTTGAGCACTTGTCGGAATAACTGATAGTAATTCTGTAACTCCCATTTCCGTCAATACCTCAGTTTTTTCTGCAACTTCCTTACCTGTAACTTCAGGCTGGGCAATTCTTCCTTTAGGCTTCTCTGGTGAAGTGTATGTTTCTTCTCTCTCTTCTGAAACAATTTGTGTTACGGTTATACTCTTACCTTCTTCAAATTTCATTTGAGCACTCTTACTGATCAATCTTAGATCGGATTTGAGCTCTTCTTCACTTTCTCTTACTATTGTTTCAGTCTGAACTAGACTTTCAAATGGCACTTGTTGTAGGTTTGCTGTCATCTTATGTTCAGTAGTAGTCAACATATCTCCCACACATAATTCAGTGTGAACTTCTAATTTTTCCGCCACTTCATGTCCAGAAATATCTGGTTGAGCTTTCTTTCCTCGAGGTATTTCCATCACATCAAGTTTTCCTTCTTTGTTTTCAACCATTACCTCGGATACAGTTTGAACTTTCTTTCCTTCTTCAATAACAATTTCTACATTTCTAGTGGTTGGTTTAAACTTGCCAGTAAACTCAGACTCATGTTCTTGGGCCAAACCTTCCGACACAAATAATGACTGGAGTGTTTCCTGTTCTGGATGGGCTTGTTCAAGAATTGGTTTCAATTCATCAATTTCCTTAACTGAATGTTGTGCAATAGTTTGGGACTGTTCTGCGACTTCTTGGCTTTCACTAATGTCTGGAAGTGCCTTCCTCTCCTTAGGCAGCAGTGGTGCATTATATGCAAGCTCTTTGTCTCCCAGAGTCACCTGAGAAACTGTCACACTGTGTTCGATTTCAAAATCCAAGTCAGCTTTTCTGACACTTGGTATTTTGTCTCCGGAAAACTCACCTTCTCGCTCATTCACTGCGTGCTCAATATGAACCAGGCTCTCGTATGGCATCTGTTCTGGGATTGCATGAGCTGAGATTAGAGCATCTTGAATAAATTCATTTACATGCATTCCAGCAACTACTTCAGATTTTTCTGCTACTTCATGCCCTAATATATCCGGCCTTGCGATCCTCTCTTTGGGTGTTTCTGGTGTAACATATTCGCTTTCTGTGTCTCCTGCAATTGTAGATGTTATTGTTACACTACGGCCTTCTTCAAACAAAAGTTCTGCTTTTTTCGAATGTGGTGCAATAAATTCAGAGAAATCGCCCTCATGCTCTCTGATTGTGGCCTCTGTTTGAACTATGCTTTCAAAAGGTACTTGTTCAGGTAAAGCTTTTGCAGAGGCTATGGTTTCTTTTGGAATATGGCCTATACCAATCTCGGTGAATACTTCTGATTTTTGAGCCACTTCCTGGCTAGTGATATCGGGATGAGCTATTCTCTCTTTTTGCTTAATTGGGGCTACGAATATGGCCTCTCTATCATCTAAATTAACCTGAGTTACTGTCACACTACGACCTTCTTCAAATGCCAGCTCAGCACTTTTAAGGTCAAGTTTTAACTTTCCTTGAAACTCACCCTCGCTTTCCTGCACCGATGTCTCGGACAGCACAATACTCTCAAAAGGTAACTGTTCAGAAGTAGCTTTTATTTTATTTGGTTGTTCGATCACTACTTCCCCTGTTCTACTTTCTGTCACCACCTCAATCTTCTGAGCTACCTCATGTCCAGTTATATCAGGCTTCGCAAACTTACCCTCTGGTTTATCTGGTATGGTGTATTTCCCCTCTTTGTCCTGACATATTACCTCTGTGATAGAAACGCCTTTACCTTCCTCAAAAGTGATATCAGCACTCTTCTTTTCGGGCTTGATGTCATATTTTAGCTCTCCTTCCGTTTCTGCCGGGGCCGTTTCTGATTGTATGATACTTAAATAAGGCGACTGTTGTGCAGTAGCTTGACCCCTTTCTGGAGATTCTCTTATCAGCTGTGCAACACTACTTTCTATCACAACTTCAGTTTTTTCAGCCACTTCTTGTCCAATAATTTCGGGTACCGCTGACTGTTTCTTAGGTTCTTCTGATGTGATTAATTCTCTCTCTTTGTCTTCAATTGTGACGATAGTTGTGGTGATACTTTGACCTTCTTCGAATGCAGTTTCAGCCTTCTTGGCCTGTGGGGTGATATCAGATTTATATTCGCTTTCGCTTTCGCGAATATTTGTTTCACTCAATATAATACTTTGATAAGGTATTTGCTCATATCTAGCTTCAGCAATTAGTGGCTTCTGCGGGGTAATTTCCTCGATGCTTAGGTCTGCAATTACTTCTGAACTGATCGCAACACCTTGAGCTGTGATGGCGGATGTGGCTTTTTCTTTTTTCGGTGCTTGGGTTGTCACCATAGGATGTTCTTTGTCTTCAATGGTAATCTCTGTCACACTGATCACTTGTCCTTCTTCAAATGTTACATCGGCCTGTTTTTGTTCAGGTTTTATCTCTCCTATGTATTCTCCTTCCCTCTCTCCCAAAGTGGGGTGCAGCATTGTTGCACACTCTAACGCTTCTTGTTCAGGGAAAGCTTTTGCTTCCTTCATTACGAGCTGTTTAAGAATATTTATGTAATCATCAGCCACCACTTCTACCTTTTGAGCCACTTCACGACTCAAGATGTCTAAAATTGCCTTCCGTTGTTTAGGCATCTCCAATGCCTCTAAAATAGTTTCCTTGTGTTCTGCAACAATTTCAGTGACCGATATGCTCTCTCCAGTGTCTACGGATATATCCGCTTTCTTTTCCTCTGGTTTTAAGTCTTTCTCCAAGAGTTTTTCTACTTCTGTTATAGCCGTTTCTGTAACCACCAATTCCTGATATGGTTCATTGTCACGTTTTGCTCTTCCATGAACTGGCTCCTCCTGGACTAGTTTTCCTAGGTGTAGCTCGGGTAAAGTTTCTGACTTAATGGCAATTTCACGACCTGGTACGCTAGGAGTTGCCAAAATCTCTTTTGGAGTTTCCTCTGTAACATACTCACTTTCCCTTTCATGTGTCGTGACCTGGGTCACTGAGATTCCTGACATGCTGTCACTCCATTCCATGTTAGCCTCTTTTGTGTCTGGTCTAAAGTATTTCTGAAACTCTCCTTCTTTCTCAACCATTTGTGCTAATGTGATCAATAAACTCTCCATAGTTGTCTGCTCGGATTTTGCTACCCCTTTTGTAGGCGCTTCTTCAATAAGTGGTCCCGCCACGTATTCTGGCAACACTTCAGATTTGATCGCAACCTTCTGGGGTGCAAAATCGGGGCTTGCGAAACACTCGCTCTGCTGTTCCGGTTGAGTATATGCGGATTCTTTGTCCTGAGTAATCACTTCGGTTACAGTCACCCCTTCTTCCTCCATAACAATTACGTCGGCCAGTTTATGATCGGGTCGAGAACCCAATTTGTGTGTCTTGAGACCTTCACCTAAAACAGTCTCCTCGATAACGGTCTCCTGGAAAAAATCTTGTCCAAATTTCGCCACACCTGTCTGTGGTTTATCTTTCTCTAGCTGGCTAGCGAACCCTTCAGCAAGAATTTCTTCCACAACAAGAGAGTGCAGTGGATGAGTTGGAGCAGCTTTAACTTTGTGGCTCTCTGGCAAATCACCAGGTTTGAAATCGCCTTCTTTTTCATTTATCTCCGTCTGTGTAACGGATATACCCGCTTGAGGTGTAAACTCTTGCTCTACCGTAAACATCTGAGGAACGTCCTTGCTCTCCATTATTTCTTCTCTTTCCTGGGTAAGTGTTTGCGACACTTGCTTAGCCTCTTGGGTCTCAATGTTTACTGTCGCTTCATCAGTCTTATATTTCAACACGTCAGAAAAATCTGAAGGTGCACTTTCAGCCTGAATCTCGGAAACAGAAATTGATTCCTCAGGCCTCAAGCTAGGTTCGGCATACGCACTTGTTGGGGTCCTTAAAGGCAGTAACTCTCCTTCGGATTCTTGTACAACAGGCCAAGAAACTCCCGAAGTTTCAAGACATGTAATAGACGTGCCTGCTTGTTTCCCTTGCGGTTTGTCCCCTGGAGCAAACTTTCCCTCCTTTTCCCCTATTGTGGTGACGACTGTGATAAGACACTCACGTTCAGAAAACTCCACCTCAGCCCTCTTCTCCTCTCTCTCTTCAATTGTGAAATCGCTTTGAGGTTGTTGAGACTCCACTTGTCTGACGGCGACTCCCTCCAACACTGTCAAGTCCTGTGTCGCATGAAACGTATCCGGTTTACGCTGAATAACACAGATCCCCTTCTTTTTCCTGAATTCTAGTTTCAGATACCTGCAGCGTCTCACCTGGTGTAATGGCAAATTCCGCTTGTTGTGATTGTGGCAGTCGCCCAGGGAAGTATTCCCCTTCCGTCTCTGGCGCGTGTGTTTCTTGAACGGTCACCTGTTTCTGGGCGATCACACTCTTGGTTGCCACCTCTGTGGCGACAAACAATTCCGGGTAGTACTTGCCAGGCTTAGTTTCTGCAAACACCTCGCTTATAACAAGTGATTCTGAGGATGGCACCTCTACCCGAGGTTTCACTGAAGTTGGTTTGCTCAAGATGTCAAGTTTGTCTTCAGATTGGCCTTCGTTCACTTCTGTTACGGACAAGCTCTCTTGTGGCACCACACCTGTGGTCGCTTGTCGGCTTTGAGGTACCTTATCGTGCTGTACGTCGCCTTCTTTAAGGGAAACTTGCATCTCGGTGACGGACGTGGCTTCCTTTAGAGTCATGGAAAACGTTGCCTGTGTCTTTTGTATTTCTAATCTTGTAGAAATATTTCCCGTCTTGTTTTCAGCGGTAGTCTCACTGACAATTATACCTTCGCTTGGGACAAAAGTCTTGCTTGCCTCAAACGTCTGTGGCTTGAAAGTCGTCTGAAACTCTCCCGTTTGAGTTTGGATGTCTGGTTCAGTGACCTGGTAGGGTTGTACGGTGTCTAGAGTTGGTGCTGCTCTAGCGCCCTCTGGTTTGAGCCCCCTGATGGTTTCTTCCTCGTGTTCTTCTGCCCTAACTTCCTGTTCTGATACGGCTGTGTGAGTCAGCAAGCTTACTTTCACATGTTCCTCGGCTAACTTGCCGCCTGTTAATATCTCGGTGGAGGTGGTTCGTGCAGTAGGTATGCTCTCTGAAACTTGTGAAGGTGTACTAATTAGGGGTAGCCCTTTCAACGATGTGTCCGGGAATGGTTTAAGTTCCTCTGTGTATTCTTCCGTTATCGTTTCTTCCTCCGTGTCGGGTCTAATGGCCTTGATAGTTTTCTTTACCTTCCGTTTCCCCCCTCCCACTATCTCTATCTCTATCTCAATCTCCTCCTCTGATTCCTGCCTGACTATTTTCTTCTTCTTTTGTCTAGTAACCTTTCCCTCTTTAGATTTTTCGACTATTATCAATTCCTCCTCCTGTTCCTCTTCCTCGGTTTGTTTGCGAGTGTCGGACTTGTCATCCGGCTGAGTTACGATGGCCAATGATCGCTGAGTGACGACCGTCGTCACTTGATCATCGGCGGGCACCTCTGTGATTGTGACTCCCTCCTCCCTGTTATCTGGTGTCTGTTGTGGTTTTTGTTGTCTCATGTCCACAGCTGTCTTGGAGGCTGTGCGCACGTCTGTTTCTTGAAGGGTTTCTGTGGAAGTATATGTACATGTGATAGTGGCAACTAGCCAATGTCGCTTACAGTGTTATGTGTCAAAATTAACCATAGCTAATACTTTAATGCAATTTTATTAATGTGTTTAATATCAATACTCAAAATAGACAAATTTATAGGCTTAATAAAATGCAAGTTTACAATTGTAGACAATTTAGTATTAAAATCCGGTTATTTTACTGTATTTAAGAATCAAATAGCCGAAGCAACTATTTATGCTTTTTAATGAGGAATTCTCCATCTATATATCATTCTGAAAATTGAAAAATGACACCTGGACACGAGTTCGATTCCCGTGTCCAGGTGGCATTTTTCAATTTTTAGAAAATTAATGTATTTAGTATATTCTAGTCCAAAGACAGGAAATGAATTCATACAGGTCAAAAGGTGATTAAATCTTTAATAAAATTAAATAAATTGCAGTCTTCTAATTCTTTGTTTTTGTTCATAATATAGAATCACTGAGTGAACCGGAAATTAAAAAAACAACTGCTTTTATCATAAAGGTAAGTACAAATAAATAATTAATAATCATTATATATTTATGTAAAGTATCATATGGTTAATTTGCTTTGTTTGATCCCATAATATAAGCCAAAAAATCCAATTGCTGTTATATGTTTGCTTATATTATGTGAGTTAATACCAAATTGTTTATATATCATTTAGTTTCGGTAAGTTGTGCATGCGTTGAAGCAACTATGTGTAATGGATGTAGTTGTATTTAAAAAGTAAAGTATTTTTTAAGAATTTGAAAGCTTTGTTTATTAAAGTATATCTATTAGCAAGTTGTGTAACTAAGTAGACTACAGCAAGGATTGGCTTATGTTTACATATATTTCACAGAAAGCATTATAAAGGTTGTAGCAAAGCTGTACAAAAAAAAACCCTCATACTGTATAGACTAGAAAAGAGAAAGCGTGTAAAGAGGTCAAACCTTAAAAAGCAGAGCACAGCAATTGTTAGTTTTGCTGTTGTGGAAATGTGGAAGTTATGGCAAAGCAACAATGAAAAGTGTCTCACGTTTAAAGGTATAAAGTACAGAAGCGTGAATAATGTATAGAGTAAGAGGGAATTATGTGACAAATAAAGCATTAGAGTCTTGCAGAGCCAAAGTGATATAGTCATTGCGGCAGTGACGTGGAGCAAAGTCTGGGGAATCTTATAGCAAAAAAGAAATGAACACAAAGCAGGGGAAGAAGTGTATAGTACAAAGCAGGGAAGTACTGCCATTTGAAGCAAATATAGTAAGAAAAGTATAGCAAAGTGTAACAAAGATAACAAGAAGTGTACAGAAGACAGATTGCTATGCTAAAGTGGAAAAAATAAAAACAATTAAGAAGTTAGAAAAAGAAGGTTACTACACTAAAATAAAGACTGTGGAAGTAAATTAGTTGTTAGTTCATAATGAGAAGACATACACATAACATTTAATATTAAAGGAACAAAGAGTTGGCAATACGAGGACAAAAAAGTTTGTATTATAGTTAGTCAAATAAATGTATCAAGATTTGAAAGGAAAATTACTAAGAACAAAGAAAGCAATATCTGTCACAAAACACACAAATTAACATCTTTATTAAGAAAATCAAATTACTACATTTCATCAACAACATGAAAAGACAAGGAAGGCTATTATTAGTTTGGTAAAATAAAACAAAAAACAATATGGGTATGATATAACTTAAGGGAAACTGTTGAATTTAGTTTAGTTTAATTAATTAATTTTATTTCATACAAATAGAAACACAACAAATACTGACCTTGAAATCATTTTAAAGACTAATTTTATTATTTTTTATTTAATACATATATAAAGCAAAAGCCATTCAGAAGCAACATTGGCAAAAGCGAAATAAAGGTAGTTACATAAATAGAGATTTGTATTTATGTTATGGTTTTAATATAGTGTGTGAGTGTTTAATTGAACCATATGTTATGGAGGTCAAACCAGTTGATTAAGACAGGACATTTAAGACATTACTGAGTTGAAAATTGAAACTGAAAAGAAAAGAGACACAGAAGTAATTAATTAGCATTGGCAATAAATATTGTTAAAAGGCTTTCTAATTATTTCAAATGTCTTGTGGTAAGCTCATTCTATTAATCATATTCACAGGCGCCCATAAATGGATGATAAGGGGGACTCCATCCCCCCTTGTCACTCTGTAATATTTACTTTTTTATTTTTTATTTTTATAAAAAAATTAAATTGTATATTTGAGATCTGGCTACAATTTGCTGCTACTAATAAATTTGAATTATCAATATCCAAGTACAGATAAAAATTATAAAATGTCAATTTCCTCCCATTCTCTCTTCAACAACTTTATTTTATTTTGTTTGGTTCAATAAACTTGTGAAAAATATGTTTCATTTCCATAGGTTCAGCTACAACTAAATTTAGTTTTTTGATTATTTTTTAGAATTTTTCTTTTTGCTAAAATTGACGCTTGAAACTCATTAGCTCGTAATTACATTCAAATTCTCTAAAATTTCCTTCCACAAGCTTAAATTTCTAACATTTTTTCTCAAGAGGGGGGGAGATGTCACACCTCCGGTAGATGGGACTCCAATCCGCCCATTTAGAAAACCCACATGGGCGCCCTTGATCATATTAACTACATCTCGCTCCACTTTCACAAATATAAGTAATTAACTGCCTAGAAATATATTTAAAACATTAATTGAGTTAAAACATTTACTTAATTACGTACACAATCACTTACTGATTAAAAAACAAACTAGGTTTCTAAGGTGCTAAATAGGCAAAATGCATTATTTAGAACTTGTTAGGAGCACTATTGATAAAGCCGATATATGATTTTTTACCAATATCCAATTTTCCGATCTAGGTTTCCAAGTCAATACTTCTTCCTCAATTCAGATACAAATCTATTTTCAGTACTGTGTCTTACTACCCATTCGGCTATACACATATGTACTAATTAAGCTAATGCTTTAGGGATAAGGAATGTTGAACTAGAGAAACTCTTTAGGAAAATTCGTCCTCAATATATGGCAAGAGTGACACGTTAGTATATTCAACCACCGAAGTGTGTAATCCTACTCCATATAATTTTATCTAAAAAGGAACACACACAATACTTCATAGTAGTAATAGTTTGTTGGTGTACAAACTAAGCTTATGTTAGTTTACTAAGTTTTTTTTTGGTAAATAAAGAAATACATTGTTAATTCAATTAAAATATAAATTGTTTAACCTATCATATTATTGTCATCAGGGGCAACAATACTGTCTTACAGTGTGTGCTGTGGTTTTATGTAAAAGTTTATAAATTATTTAAGTCTAAAAATGGATAATTTTAAATAAATTTACAAAATAAATATATTTTTTTTAATAGTTTTAATTATATTGATTCTTAAAAATATATTTAAATAACAGTTCTACAAAAATAATGCATTCGCAAAATAAATTTTAGAACCATGCTCTTTTCCTCACAAGATCGGAAATGTCGATATTGGAAAAAATTAACTTATAATACTGGTTTTAAATATTGACTGCTCGTATCTAATAGCCAATAAGGAAAATACCTTGGATATAGTTGGTAAGAGTGTGGACTAATGCTTAAAACAACTTAACTTAATCACCCAGTTACACAGCTTAAATAATTAAATTATCATATTAAAATGTAAAAATAAAAATTGCAATAATATTCTCCCAGATTTTTCTTCCACCTTAAACTTTTTTTATATCTTGACAGCAAAATTTATTTATATCTCATCTGTATGGATCTAATTTTAATTTCAAGTTATATATTAAGCTCTACTAATCAAACTTGGAAGAAATCAAAAGTTTCAGTGCAACAAATCCCACTTAATTGCAAACTTAAGTTCATTTTTTAAATAATATCAACATAAAAACAAAAAACAAAATTTGTTAGTGAGTTTGTATTGACAATAACGAAAACCTTTTTTTAAACAAAAACAAGCAAAATCAATAATGCATATATTTAAGATAGAGTACAGAAGTGTGGCATTTGAAAAAATGGCATAAGTAAAAATCTTTATATTAAATCACTAAACAAACTTATTATTTTATACCACCATTAATATTTATACAGTTAGAATAAGTGCCTATAAAAAAATCCCTTTATTTATTGATACACATATTATGAAGGGTACTTGGGGAAAATCATATTACACACATTTTACAGAACTACTTTTATATCTCAAACCCCACAAAAACCCCAGAAAATACTTTTTTAAAATTATTTTAAATACAACAGAGACCTCTTTTAACCTTAATTTAAAGTGCATTAAAAGTCTCATGATTGTCTAATAGATGGCAGCACTAGCTCTCTATGAGCTAAAATTGACTTTCCCTCTTTTTCTGCATTTAGTTAAAATGAGGATGTAATAACCCTATCCTGCCTTAACTAATCTTCTACTTACCTAACTTAACCAATAATGAAAGCAAAAAATTAAAATTACAAAATCTTAACTCAATGAATTATTGCATAATGGCTTGGAAATGTATAATAAGACAATGGAGAAACACTCTACAGTAATGTAAAGGAAGTGATAGCGAAGTAAGCCAACCTGAAAAGATAGTTAGGTTAGGCCTAGATAGGGACAAACACATGAAGAGAGAAGTGTGTTTGTCCCTACCAAGGCCTAACATAGCTACCCTTTCAATTTGGCTTGTTTCACAATCACTTACTTTACATTATGTTATAAAATCTCAACTTAGCTACCTGTACTTTATTAATTCATCACAATAAAAGCTAATACTATATAGGCTTGCAGTATTGGACCATATAAACTATAATGTAAATTTGTTTTGTAATGGGTATTATAAGATGTCAGAAATATTAATTTTTTAAACTAAATAAAAATGTACGAGATTAAAGCCTTTTAATTTTAGAGAGAAAATTTCCGAATAGTCTATATAGGCCTAACTATGTAAATATTATGGCGATCCATACATTCCAAAAATAATTACATTTATTGAAATAGTTGGGAAGTTAACAGTTCAGAGGATTAAAACATAGAAATAAAACAAAAACTTTTTTATGGCTTTGATGGGAAATTATGTTTTTTAAGGAATGTAAACCATCAGTAATGAAACCTAGATAGAAGTATAGATTTTAAATATCCAATGCTACTGTCATTAATAAAATTGACAACTTAATCTTAACAACTTTCTATTAGTCAAATATTTAACGCATTTTCTCTTGTAAAATGTATCATAATCATAAATATAAATATGGCTGGTTCCAAGATTTGGCTTAATCTATGATTAATTTTAATTAATGTCTCAATGAAGAACATTAACTTAAAAAAAAGAAGATGCAATTCAAGCTCAAAACATTGTAGCAGCCATTTATTAGAAATCTCATCTATAGATTCAATAATAAATGCTAAAGTTTGGATGATTTAAAGTTATACTGAATTGGTACATATTAATTTATATTATTGAATGCAAACCTTAAAAAAATTGATTCCTACAATACATCAATTCATTAAATTTCATGCGCTGTTTGTGGATCGTTACCAAGGCAAACCAGACTTGAAAGGACTGTACTAGTATACTGTCCCCTCTCCCTCAATATTCTTTGGACCAACCACACTCACAATAATATAACAAACAAATGTATGTTGGTTGGCTTTAAAGGGTTAACATGATGAAAATGGCAGGTAACAGTTTACTAGTACAGCCGTGTCAAGATTTTTTTTTTTTTTCCCCCACGAGG
>CABFWO010000076.1:122325-138592 GCA_902155825.1 Timema genevievae
GTAGTAGTGATAAAAGGAATATTAAAAAAATAATTCTAATATTGTATTAAAGGTTTCAATAAATATTAGAGATTGGAAGCTCAAATCCTCAATTCTTGAAACCCCCTCGAATCCTATGGTATTCGAAAAAGTAAAAATTTGTAAAATTCTCAATAAAGTATCTCAAATACAATTATGAATATCTTTACTTAATATAACAATTTTAAGCGATTGGTAAAAGTAATTATATTGATTTGTGTAGTTTTAAGGGAAAAAAAAATATCAATATAATTAATTTACTGAAAAGCGTGTTATCTTTGTGTTGATAACGTAACAGATATGGCATAAAAATAGCATTTGCCAGTAGCAACAAGCCCTAAACGAATTTTCTTAAATGAAATTTTAAATATTTTCACTTTAACTAAAATTTTACATTTTTTAAAGAATCGAGGATTTATATTTTGATTTAAGAACTATAGTTTTCGGCCCATCTCTAGTAAAAAATGTTATGAAAACTATGATAAATAAATAAAATAGATTTTTTTTTCAATCTAATATTCTAGATTTTTGTTTCAATCAAATGGAATTTTTCGTTTTTAATTGAAACAAATGAGGTAAAAGTGCTATTTTGGATCAAACCTTGTATTTCCGTTTCATCTCTTGTACGAGTCTTCTTTTTAGTGGTTTTCTTTTTCTCTGAAACAATATGGTATAACAAACTGTCGGTGACTTGCATGTACACTCACTGACATATACATCGTCTGAGCCATTTAGAGGGTGTATGTGTGACATTCTTTTTATAATTTTTATCTTCCGAAGAAATATATTTCACATCCCCAAACTGTTTAACCAATGACAAAATAGTGTCAAAGTGCTAGAAAAGCTAATTTCGCTTACTAACAGTTGAATTAGTTATAAAAATATGGTTGGCTGCACAGTGCACCTAGATAAAATATACTCAAATTATATGGAAGTCTATATTTATGCTGGTAGCCAAAAGGTGACCAACATAATTAACATAGTGTACTCAAAATTAAGAATGTACAGATATAGAAACTCCAAGTTGCAACTAGGAATTATTCTTTTTAAGGAAAACCTCTTTTCACTTTTGAAGATTTTTTTTGGGCACCATGTCTTACTACCTGTTCGGGTGATATGCTAGGTATTTTGTTATATTTGGCAAAGGTACAAGAAATATGGATAGACACATATAAAAGGGTATAAACACATTATGGCTTTTACAATGAAAATAAGAACCACACAGTTCACAATTTACATTGCTACAACTGGATAGAGAGGTAGTGGCTACCTCTTGAAGAAAAATCAATCATCGCCCAATCCCCCGACCTAGGTTTCATTCTATTGGAACTCACCAGGAGGAAGTATGAAAAGGGGCGTGTTTTTTGGTTTCCTCTTTTAGGAAGTTTTGTTGCGAATTTCATACTACCTCCTGACGAGTTCCAATAGAATGAAACATAGGTCGAGGAAATGGGCGGTAGCGATTAATTTTCTTCAAGAGGCAGCCATTACCTCTTTATCCAGTGGCAGCAATGTAAATTGTGAACTGTGTGGTTCTTTCCATTGTAAAAGTCATGTTATGTTTGTTCCCTTTTATATGTTTCTATCCACCTTTATTGTGCCTTCTCCCAGATAAAACAAAACTAGGAATAATTGTAAGTGTAAGACGGTCTATACTAAGATGACATTCTTAGACTGGGACAATAGTTTTTGTTCTGTTAACATGCATTTATCAGATAAGAATGAACTGACTGAGTAGCAGTTCAAGTGTCCTGGCACTTCATTAGAGGATGTAGTTTAAAATCAAGAAATCCTTTGATTGTTTAGATTTGTTTACCACACCGGAGATATAAAGAAAACGACAGTGATGGTGAACAGAGCAGTAAACAGGGGAATCCATGGATACAGTGTACTCACCCAAACTTTCATTGATGGCTACACAATACCATTTGCATCCATCCAAACTCTTAAGATGAAATTACCACTAATACTTCTAGTTTAAAGGTAAAGTATTTTTTTATAATTTATATACATGTGTACATTTTATATGAAAGTATTTTGTGATATATTGTGTCAAAAAAAAAAACACTTTATTTTAGTTACTAGAAAAATTCCTCTAAAAACTTTGAAAATATTCTCCAATAGTTTCTAAATACTTAGGGCCAGTTTCATAGTCAGAGTTAGTAAGCCTCAAGTGCGGCGTTATACTAAATACAAGACGACACCTACCTAGACCAGAATGGGATGGGCCAGTTTCATATGTGAAACGGGCCCATTCCATTCTAGTCTAGGTAGGTGTCGTCTTGTATTTAGTATTGAACCACACTTGAGGCTTACTAACTCTGACTATGAAACTTTCACTTAATGCTCAAACCGTTCTTAGATAGACCCACTTTCTTATGAAGCTTTGCAAAACACAGATTCAACTTCAGCAACAGTTTCCTCGTGTACCCATGGATATTATATACATATTTAACATTTAGAAACTAAAATTTAAGTACACTCAAACAATACTGCCGTAAAGAATTTAATATATTAAAACAACAAATACATAGTCACACAAAGTTAACAAACAGTAAGTATTTAGTGTTCTCTGATAACACAGTATTAGGATAACATAGGACTACAAGAGGTCATTATTAGAATGTTACAGTTTGGTTTAACATCACACAATAGCCTACATGCAAAAACATAACAATATACAATTAAATGCCAACAGGTAAATAACAATAAATGGTTTATTTTTTACTATTGGAATGACCTAGGTTTTCCTAAAACAAAACCTCCTTGTAAATATGTATACAAAATATATACTATAACTTATTTTTAATTCTGAGTATTATCATATGTAGAAAGTGTCCATGCTAACTTTGATATGTAGTAAATATAATCCAATGTGTTTTTACTTGAAAGTGCTGTCTCGTGAGTAATTGAGATAGTCCATTCTAATCTACTTTTGACAGGTTTTGTCCCTAAAAAACCTTAGTTGATAAATTATAAACATTGCAAACAAATGAATAGGTAGGTAATGAATTAAATTTCAAGAAGGAAATGTTTGTTATCTCCCACCCTTTCTTCACAAATCTTCAGCGTCTGGGTGGTTTGTTAAATGTTGGACTAGCCATAGTAGCACATTGACGACGAACACACACAATATTAGAATGAACACCATCTGGAATGTCGATAAGACGTTTGTACCATGTCGTATCACTTGCATGCCAGTTAGGAACGAATACATGCAAAAGACGCAGTTAGTTTCTAGCTGGAGCTGGTTGGCCAGGACTGAACATACACAAAAACAAGTAAAAACACTAAAGCATATATATATAATTTTTTTATATGTGTGTATGTATATATATATATACATACACACATATAAAAATTTATATGTAGTTTAAAAGCTTCTGCATCTATTTTAATAATAAGCCGTAGATGCTATTTTGTAATATTATATATTGTTAAGTTTATTTTTTTTAGTTACAAACTTTTCTTGGGTTAGGAGTGTTTTCAAGTTAATTAATATTTATCATAAGAACAACCTACTAAAACTTGGTACACATAATGTCTTGGGATCCAGTCTTCAACTAATGATAGTATGACAGTTAAATATATTGTATTTTATGTCCAACATATTTTGCTAATAGTTTAACCTTAAGAAATGTATTATTTTTAACAAAATCATGGTTTTTATAGCTAAAAAATGATACATTATAATTATTTGTATGTAATGAAATCATTTAAAATACATTTTTGGGTTGATAAGTAGAAGTAATGTTTTATATCATAATTGGACTTATTGGTCTCATTTTAAATGTATACGATTCCAATCAGGTTTATTTTATTTTTTGGCAACGTGGTAGTTATTCTTAGATTGAGAAATTACACCTGAACACGAGAACTGCTCCCATGCCCAGAGTAATTATTTTGGACATTGCTACTCCTTAATGTATCAGTGGTGACTCTTTTAATCTTTTGAAAACTACTATTATACAAAATATTTCGAATTTGGAATTTAACAGATATACAAGATATCTGAAAATGATTTTTTTGACATGTTCTGATTTGTACAAGGATTTGGAAAATCTTCTTGGTTTATAGGATGTACAAAAACTGTTTTGGCTTTTAATATGCTAAGTCACAACTAGTGTTACTCGATTTAGATCTAACTATTTCTCCAAATATTAATGTAAATTAAAGCATCTATTAGTTACAAACCAAAACTTGATAATACAACACCACATACCTTGTACGTGAACTTCACCATGTTCAGTGAGATGTACCATCTCAGTGACCTCTCGTGTGGATGTCTTAAAAAAGAGGTCAACAAAATATTATTTTGGGGTTGATAGATTCGGTTGCATTTAAATTTGTTACATGTACTTTTGAAAAGCTTAAAGGATACTTGGTTATTAATTATTTATTCTGTTTGAGCTTATAACAAAATTACACAAATAAGTTTGTGTGTATTTTAATCCAAGGCCTAAAGAAGAAGGAGGAGTCCTTTAGAGAAACTGTACTTTAATTTAGTTAGGTCAGAGGTTGGCAACTGGTCTATCTCACAGAAATTTTTAGATGATCGCATAAGAAAACTACAAAGTCATTTAAAGTCATATTTGACTCTTAACTTCATATACTAATCAAGTACTTTTAAATAATATTTGATTGACCAAAATAAAACTTGATTGGTCATAATTGGTATGTTGTTAGGAAATTAAATAGTTTAGTATTAAACTGTACATTTTATTTATTCTTTTTTATTTCTTTTTCAAGTAAAGTGGAGTCATAAGTATTTGAGGAAGGTTGAAAATAAAGAATAAACAAGATTTAAACATAAAAAAGTATAGTGGAGAGGGTGATTCTGAGGACCTTTAATAAGTTTATAAATCGTTTGGGGCCCAAGAAGGTTGCCGACTAATGATCCTCAGTCATATTACTGACCATATTACAAACCCTACCACTGCCTATATGATTAAGGAGCGAAATGAACCCTAGTGAGATTTGCCAGACATGTCCTTATAGCAATGAATTCCCTCTCACCTGAGTAGCTTCTGTACTCTCCCATGCATGCGACCAAAAGTCCTCAGGGGCAAAGTGTGTGATGACCTCCTCGACAGACATGTGTTTTAGCTCCACCATCCGCATGAATGCGCGGAACCCAACGGTAGATCCCACCGCCACCTCGTCGGTCGTCGACTCTTCAGTGAGGATCTGGGAGATGATGAGGCTGTGGCCCTCCCTCTCGACTAACTGCACCATCGCAGACTGAGCCTCCGGGGTGCGCAGGGCTGGGAACTTGTCGGCCTGGTACATAGTGGTGATCTCGCTTACGGCTACCCCTTGACGCACCAAGAAACCAATAGTTGCGAGCTCCCGCAGGGGCGATTCTCCTGGGCCAAACTCATCTGCGCGGACAAAGTTCATGAGATTGGAGACCTCCGTTGCAATCTTCGTCTCTTCTGTTCTCATGATCTCTTCTATCTTTGTTATCACCTCTTCAGTCTTATATAGGATCTCTTCTGGTTTAACTTCCTTTACAGTGACTTTCTCCTCTTGTGTCGGCTTCTTTTCTAACTTTGCCTTTCTTGTTTTTGGCTTCTTCTCGGTGAACTTTTCAACGCTTGCATCTGGCTGTACCTCCGTGATGGTCACAGACTCTTGGATAGGCACAATCCTCTTAGCCTTAGTTTTTTCAACTGTCTCTTCAAACTCTTTCACCAAGTCTTCGGATGTAACCTCTGATACAACCACTGGTTCTTGGACTGGTACACTGGTAATAGCCTTCTTTTTAGGTATCTTCCGCTGGAACTCTTTTGCAGTAGACTCTGTCGTGATCTCAGAGATGTTCACAGATTCCTGGATTGACACCTTCTTTTGCGCTCGTCTTTCTAAGGTTGTTTCTTCAAACTCTTCCACCAGGTCTTGGGTTTGAACCTCAGAAACCATTACAGGTTCCTGGACTCCCCATCGAGATTTCCTCGCCACTTTCCGGGTCGTCTTCTCGGTGAACTCTTTGACCTCGTACTCGGGCTGAACTTCAGAAACTGTCACAGATTCCTGTACTGGGGTGATCTCCTTGGCCTTCTCTTCGGGTCTTTGGATTTCAGTGACTTGTTCGTCGTCAATCTTTTTGCACGAAGCGATGGCTGAAACTTCGACAGGTTCCTGAAGAGCAAGGATCCTCTCAGCTGTCCCCTGATTTGAGACAAACTTGCAAATTACTAGTATTATTATTACTACTAATACTACTACTACTACTACTACTACTACTACTACTACTACTACTACTAATACTACTTTTGACAAACAATACCTTCACATTACTAAATTAGATCACAGCAAATTTCTAACAATAAAATAATACTAAAGAAGTATTTAAAAAAACAAAAAATTGAATACCTTTTCAATAGTTTGTGTGAAGTGTTTTGTAGATTCAAGGACTTGGACTTCCTGGATATCTACAGTTGCCCTAGAAATAAAACATTAAACTATATAGTCAATCATAAAAAGGAATAATTTCTATAAAGACTTCATAAAACCAACCTATGTTTTAGATTTGTGTTTTGAAATTGTTTCTATCTCATACTCCCCATAATTGTCCTTGACAATCTAGTGACTGTCTTAAACATTTGTACAAACAAACTCAACATCAACAACTGTCTCTGCCTGTGACTGGGTCAGTTTAATCAAATGCCTCCATCTTCCTCTATCCTTCCACCACTCTTCCTCCTTTAAATGCGCCATTATTCTCCTCTCACCTGCACAAACTATGTTATCTACTCTTCCCATCTCATTCTTGGTATCCCTTGCGGTCTTTTCCCTACATACTTCATATTCATCATTCTCTTTGGTATTATTTCATTTTCCATCCTCATTATATAAGCATACCATCTCAGCCTTGCATCCTCTACTATCTCATGTACTCCAACATCCTCATTACATGAACATACCATCACATCTTTGCTTCCTCTACTAACTCATGTACACCAAATCCTCATTACATGAATATACCATCGCATCTTTACTTCCTCTACTATCTCATGTACTCCAACATCCTCATTACATGAACATACCATCGCATATTTGCTTCCTCTACTATCTCATGTATTCCTGGTAGTCCCAATCTTTCCCAGAACGCTTTATTTATAATCTTGTTTTCCTTTGTGACAGCTAACATGCTCCTCACAAATTTACTTACCATGACCTCCACTTTCCTAGTCTCTCTTATCTAATGTGCATGTTTCTGCTGCATATGTGACAATGGGTACAAAGTAAGCCCTATAAAGCACTTTATCACACTTAAAGGGCACTTCTCTTCCCCATAGCAGGTATCTTACATACCTGTTGAACAACTCCCCCTACCTCCCTCTTATTAGATCCTCTCTACTCCCATCCTTCGCCCCAATCATAGAATATAAACAAACTATGTCCTTTAAATGATCATTGAGCTACTGACAACTCTAATTCTGCACCAATACTTCTAATTCCAAGCTACAACATAGGGACTAACTTGCTATCCTCTTCGAATGTGACATTATCAATCTTCTTCCTCCTATCCTCCCGTTTCTTGTCCAGTCTAACCCTCTCTAGCTTCACTTTATCCTTTTCTTCTTTCGCTTGTTGAATCTCCAACCTTTTCTTTTCCTCTGGCGCCAGCTCTGTTGAGATAAACCAATGGTTCAGTGACATTACGCATACATAACATGCATTGGTGAATGGGAGTGAAAATTGCTATATAATAACCAGCACCAGAGGACTCGGGAGCCAAGGCATCAGTTTTATCTTGTCTGGTTTTTTTGGGTAAAACAATATAGGGGTTTGAATCTGTGCGTACTGAGTGTCAGTTGCTCAAACTATTTCTAGTGAAGTTAATTTAGCTTTGGTTAGATTATAATTTACTATGCTAATAGGAAGCTTTAATTTATTGTAGTTGTTTGGATATCAATATTGTGTTTGATTCATCGCCTCTACAGAAATGTGAATACATTTCCTATAAATTTTATCTACCTCATTCTTACTCCAATAATGTAAATATGCAAATAGCCCAAATGAGCAGAAAGATGCTGTGTGTGAATATATATTTAGTTTCCTAAGTAAATGGTTAAATATCAATATAACAACAGTAAATTAATAACAATTCAATGGTTCAAAGTTAGGTTCTCTACATTCCACAGTATATAATTAAAATCACAATTGACAGTGGTTTTTTTCTTTAATTTGCATAATATACTTGCTATAATTAAAAAGGAATCTTAAAATTCAGCTCATTCTCAATGAGAATTACAAAGCTACACCAATAAAAAAAATTGGTTTAGCTTTGCAATTTGTTGAGTTGTTAACATCACATACTCAATTTATATTCACCATTCTGGGCTGTTAAGTTTATTAAAAATTAATAATTAAGAAGAGGAAATCTAAAGTAATTTAATTACATGTTGTCATAGTAATTTGATTTACCAGATTAAAATGAAATTTTAAAAATTGCTATGCAAGAAAACATTTTCTAAGAGATTCTGGTGAATACATTTATTTAAGTAAATGTAATATATTTTTCCAAGCATAAAACCATCAATGAAAAATATTCACACTTTGATTTGGCTTCAAGAATATTTTGTGAATTCGATTTTAGTTTGCTTCGAATTGAAAAAGATGAGTTTGCACACTCATAATATTATCTATAATGGTTATTAACTAACTTTTTTTTTATCACAACCTCTTATTATCTGTTTGGGATTTATTCATATGTAATTATTACTCTAATGGGTTAAAGATGAAGGAAGCATTTTAGAGGTAATCATCCCGCATTTGAATGGAAGGAGAGTGGGAAACCATTTAGGAAAAATCGAGATTGCAACCTCAATATCCCTGTCTTCAGTAAGGCAATCTAACATGAGAGTGATGCTTTAGACCATTCGACCACTGATGCTGGCAATCAATTATTACCAGACATCCCATTTGACCTTATCCCTCCAGTTAAGATATAAATTAGTTGGAGAAATTGAGCCTATTTTTTTTTTTTGCTAGATGTGGCCCTGGCTAATCTCATGTGGGTTAGATAAAACTATTAAAAAAACAACTCGTTACCTTGTACATAAAGTCGTGCTCTTGTGGTTTCTATGCCAACGTCACTGGTTGCCTTGCACACATATGTTCCTTCGTCCTCTAGTGTTGCTTTGTGAATGGTGCATGTCGTCTTGTTGTTCTTGATTCTTATCTGAACATTTTTGGTGTTGCGTATCGTCTTGTCGTTGTGGTACCAAACTATGTCTGGAGCAAAACAGTTGTGTTGTTTTAGTGCCTGCCATCAATTTAGGTACAAGATTTAAAAAAAATACTTTTCACTGTACAGGTGGGATGGGAGGAAACTCAAGTTAAGGTGTGTATTTTTACAGTTTTTAAAATAAAAAACATTTTTTGGCCAAAATAAATCAGTAAATATGTTAAGTTTAATTTGCTACACAAATTAGGCCTACTTAATCTCAAGAGTTATTACATGGATTTGAAGGATTTATCCACCTGCTATAGTAATCAAAACAATCATGTATATATGCACCCTTCTACATTTAAACTTGAAATGAATGCAGATTATGTTAAAGGAATCCAAGAATGTTCCCCTTACAAAGGATGCTCCCCTCATACTAAGTATATTTTCCTCATACAAAATATGTTCTCCTCATATAAAGTATGTTCCTCCCATAAAAAGGATGCCCCCTTTCATACAAAGTACGTTTCCCACATACAAATTATGTTCACCTCATACAAAGTATGTTCCCCTCATACAAAGTATGTTCCCCTCATACAAAGTATATCCCCCTTGTACAAAGTATGTTCCCCTCATACAAAGTATGTTTCCCATAATGATCATGAAAACCAGAGCTAAACTTACCGGGTACAGGGGTTCCAGAATACTGACACTCGAAAACAACAGTTTCTGTCTCCGTGACTCGAGTGTCCCTAATTTCTTGAACAAATGTTGGCACACATTGGGTGGCTGGAAAAAAAATCAAATTATAAAATTTAACTAGATAAGATAGAAGGTTTTAACAAAACAAACTATATCATGACTTTTTGCAAGCCAGTAAGAATCTAACATTTACAAAATTTGCCATAGCTACTTTTTTTTTCATACATCAAGTCATGTGATTTGCAGCTGTCACTTTTGACAAATAGTGTCAATATCAATACAATTATAATACTGTAGTAGTATTTATCTATTTTTTAGCACTTCAACTTCGCCTTGAATTTTTTTTTAATTTGACAGTTATAAATCTTGCTAGTAACAATATTGACAGCTATGATAGAGTTTATGTTCAGTTTTACACATTACAAGTTAAGTTTTATGCCCAAAAAAAATGAAGTTATTAACTAAATTCAACCTTTTGATAATAATTTGATATATCAGATTAGGACAACATATTTTATACAATTTAGTAATAAACAGTTTTTAAATTATATTTAGTGACTAAAGTTTTTATAAATATGCACAATATAGTTTTATTTCCAGGATAAAACTTTTTTTAAACATCCGAACTTTGATTTGGCTTTGGAAATATTTCATATATTCGATTCGGCTTCGCTTAGAATGAAAAAATTAGACTTGGCATCCCTCCAAAGTGCATAGTTGCATATTTCAATATTTAAATAAATGACTGGTAAACAAACAATTAGCCATAATCGTAATTCACTGCCAGAAACACTTAATAGCAACATCCTCTCAGTAGGTAGAAAATAAATTGATAAAATTATATTTACAAAATTAAGGAACATGCATATACTAAACATGTTTCTTTCATTATTATTTTTATATACAACATTCAAGTGTATAAGTTGAAGACTAATTAATGCCATTTATGTATTAAATCTTCAATAAAGTTTCTAAATAAGAGTTGTAAGTCAAGACTAAGTGGAAACATCAACCAAAGAGTTTGAATGTTCCATTTAGCTAATATGTATAATAGCTCTGGACTGGAATAGAAACTAAGACTCTGGCTTAGCGGCCATGTTCCGGACAATGTGATATCCTGGGGTCATAAAAAGTTAATAAAGGTGCGAAGCTAAACAATCATGAGAGTTCTGGTTGGTCTTAAGGAACCCCAGTACTTGCGTCTTCTTGGCCTTAATACCAACACTTGAACATTACATCAGAATATAATAAATAGATAAAATCATTAAATACCAGTGTCATGAGCCATACTAATAGAAAAGGATTAAACTAGCACAAGAGAATCAAACTAGGGGCCTTTGGTTTGTAGATGTATATGTTACATACCTAATGACTAGAGTAGATTAGGTGGATTTATAGAATCAGCCAGGAACTTGAAACAGCGGCAAAATCAGTGATCTGAGTGGAAACAAAACATTAAAGAAAACAGCAAACATGCCTTTAGTCAGTTAGGGCATCACTCGACAAACACACAGTAAGTAAAAATAAACAATTTAGTGGTTTTATACACAAAGAGATTACACGACCATATAAAAAAAATTGTTATAGTATGATCTGCGAAGATCTGTAAGGGCTCGATGATGACTTTGTGATATATACCATTTAATATCGTATTTAATTTTTTAATGTATCTACTTTGTCGTGGAAAATATTATTTAGTGGAAAGGCTACACATTAGTTTCATCTATGAGCTTTTATTATTATTAAAAAATATTTTTTGGCATCGCGTCTTCACTACTCACTCAGGTTATAAGCATATGTACTAATTACGCTAATGTGTTAAGGATGAAGAAGATTTAATTTAAAGGAACTGTAATCACATTTATGAGTAAAGAAAGTGTAAAAATCATTTAGAAAAAAACCATCCTCAGTGCACGCAATAAAGGTCGAACCCTGATCTCCCTGTCATTGGCAGTTCATTCTATTGCAAGAGTGATGCCTTAGACCATTCGACCACCAAAGCGGGCTAGTTATTGTATTGCTTACTCTGAAAATAATTTCAAAGATGAGTAAAGCTTTGTCAATTGAAAAGAAAAATTTCCCACCACCTGGAATAGAAAGTAGGATGTTTTTTTTGTTTTGTTTTTTACCTGACATTAAGTCATGATCATGATCATCATCGCTAGGGCAGTTATCATCGTCAGAAGTTACAAATGCCGCTGCTAGGCCGCGCCCTTCAGTCGTCATACACTCGCTCTCCAGCAGCAAGAACTCCTGCAGTTCTTCCTGACTGTCTGCCGTGTGAAGCTGCTGGAAGGCACTGGAAGGCCGAGGGGTCCAGCTCCCGCGGTTCCAGAGGGAACTTGGTTGAGTTCTCGGGGACGCTATAACAAGCGTTGGTCCGCTTGGGGGACAGCACGGGGATCTTAGAGCGAGGGTACGTCTGGTATTTCGTCTGCCTGCTGGGTTTCATGCTGGCATCGACAACGATGGGGAGGTTCTCGCAAGAAGCCGAGAGGAGCCTCATGGTCGACTCCTCTGCTGACTTCTCGTCAGAGGACTTGCTTGCCCGGTTGCTGCTGCTAGCAGTGGAAGGTTCACTACTCTCGCGGATAGGAGGCAAGAAGAAGAAATTATTTGGAGGTTCATCTGACGAACCGTTTTCAGTTACATAAACAATTTCTACCACATCCTTTTTCTCCTCGCGCTGATGCAAATGAAGCACTGGTACTTCCACACCAATAACGGTTTCTTCCTCATTCTGGCCAATCTCATTGGGGCATCTACTGTTACTTCCAAGTTTCTCTGTTCGTATTTTGACCACATTACTTTCTACAACATGTCTTGTCTTCGCCTGGGTGGTAGTCTCCACGACTGTGACCTTCTCAGCAGTCGTCTCGAGGGCTTCGATGGCCGCAGAAATCGAGTGTCTGTGCGATTGGAGGTAGTCAGTGATGATGGTGTTGGCAAAGTCTGAGCCCGCGGACATGCTGGAAGGTTGGCACTCCCGTTCATTAGTAGGATACACACTCACATTAAACTGCGGGGGTGAGGGAAGAAGGTTGAGGGTAAACGGCACATGGGGGGCATGCACAGTTGACCTTGCGGTTGTGTGGTCATCAGAAAGAGAGCTTGCACTCGACACAAACACAGAGTCATCGCCGAAAGAAACGTCTAGCGATGTGACGCTCCCACCGGTGTTCCTGCGCCGCCTCCGAGATGGGGCCTGCAGGCGGCAAGTGTCAAGGCTGTCAACGGACATGTTACTGCTACTGCCATGCCTAGGCATGCATGGAGACACGCAGGGGAAAGTGGTGTTACCTCTCAATTGATCCTGGAGCTCTTCCATGTGCGTGACCCACTCGGGCTTGCGGTACTCCTTCGTGCCAAGGATTCCTGTCGGGGGCAAACACAAGAGTTAACATTCCAGCAACACGTGCATGGTAGTGTAGTTCTTACTTACTTTTAAATAATTGTTTGAATCTTTGTTTCTTGAAAACATCAAATTAATATTGATAAATTATAAATATAAATTAACTAATTATTTCTATATTTTAAATATATAGTCCCCATTAGACCAAACCCTGGTAGGAATTCCTGAATAATCCTGACACAATTTTTGGGAAATGAGTGGAAAAAAAATAACTGATTCAAATTAACTATATTTTATTGGTTAACAAACTCGAAGTTAAAAAATAAGTTTAAGAAATAGTGATAGTAAATATTTAATATTTACAGGTTGTAGTCAACACAATGTGTTTTCCTGTGATTAAAAATAATTACACTACTATAAAAAGCTATACCGTAAATTTAAAACTATACTACTACATATTAAATGTTAGACATCATTTAAATTAATGTAAATTTTATAAAACTTATTCAACTGTAATTTAAATTTTTTGGAAATACTCAATTTCCCTGCAGATCCTTAAGTATTCTCCTCCATAATTTTTGCTAGTTCCGAACAAATATTGCTCCCAATTAGTTTAAACTAGTGAAGGTCTACTGTGTACAGTATTTATCAATGTGATGTTAAATGTGGAATATTTGTCAGCCCAAAAAATTAAAGGAAAAAATGGTATAATAACTGCTAAATAAAATGTATTAATCCTTAATTCCATAAAAAGAAAGACTGGCTTATTTAATCTAAAGCAACTTATGTTTACATAACACATGCAATTGTTTTTATATCTAATAGTTTACTCTAAATATAGTTTCAACATCAGAACATCATTATAACATAGTGTAGTCAAAAATGTAAAAGTGCATACATTTATAACAATTATTCTAAAATCAACAGGCCTCATAACACATTCATGAAAATAATCTGCAACACATAACTACAAATAAAACAAACGAAATAAGAAGATTGCCTGAAAGAGAAACCCCAAATAACCCCTTCATTTTGTTGTACATGAAGTATATTATGATAATAAGCAGTGTTAAAGCATGGTTTTGTGGGTGTGGATGGGTAATGTGACCTGATTGTCTTGGTAGTATTTATGTTTTCTGCTTGTGAAGCAGTGAATTATGGGTAATAAAGGCTGGGACAAGGCGGGAATGTTCCCACGTGAGAAGCGTATAGCAAACAATACAATCTTCCCCACACCATTACTAAAAGCTGCAAAAAGAAAAAAAAATAGCAGGTATTTGATTATAAAAAGCATTTTCTTAACATGTAAAAAAAAATTATTTTACATATTTTTTCAAAAAATTTCACACATTTTCAAAAATCAAAATTATTTAATTTTCAATATTAGAATAAGAAACTCATATTTTAAGAGTAATGTTAAATTATTACCGTTGACATAAGGATGTAACAATCCAAAACAGGGTTTAAGTTTTGCCAACAAAATTTTCAACTCACACTTTCTCTGTTACTTTTAGTTAATATTTATAATATATATTAAAAAGACAGAAATATAATTTTTATAAAAAGAAGAAAAAGAGAATGGAAAGAAAATCAACATATATATATATATAAGGCATGCACACTTTACATTCTGTGGAAATTATAGCACAAATCTTGGAAGATAATTTGTTAAGATGAAATGACAGCTAAATGGTATTTATAGTAAAAATATTTACTTTACTTTCTATTATAAAACCTGAAATATCTAAATATCAATGAAAAAATTTGCTTTAATGATGACTGTAAGTGAATCCCATGGATGTTGCTAAAGAAAAATATTATATTAGGCAAAAAAATAGACAAAACACATCTTTGATACTTTTTAATTAAATTTAATTTTGGTTTAAACTTTTGAAAGAGTTAAAAACAATTATATGTTTATATTGAGGAAATATTCTAAATTTTGAAATATAACAACACACTTACTTTGGAAAGATAGTTATTTATCAATAAAAATAGCAATTGGACTTTTTTCAAAATAATGACTCTTATAAATTGACATAAATAAAAGTTGAATCTGGGTGAATTTCGTGTTGACCAAATTCTACAAGAACATTTCCAAGACTTGAGCTGTTTCCCCCCTGAACCCCCTGAAGATAAAGGAGAACCCACACAACATTTCGGCCAACGACTTTCCCTACCTTCCACGACCAGTTCAGTAACAGTTTTGGCCACCCCCAACTCATTGCTGGCCTCGCAGATAATCTCCCCCTCGTCGTCGGGGTACACCTCGGTTATGGTGAGCACCGAGGTACCGTCGTTATAGTCTTCCATCTGGAAGTCTTTGCTAGGGGCGAGTTCCACCCCTTGCTTGAACCAGCGTACCTTGGGGCGAGGACGACCCTCTACTTTCACCTCCAGCCTATGACAAGAGAATGTTACGTTGGTTATTTGACTCTTACCCGTGGATAAATGACTATCTCGGGGCAAGCCAATTCAATGTAGAGCAATGAACTATAAATTATATGTTTTAAGCATGAAGTGAAGATTTGTGTGAATTGAGGTTCTGATATTATTATTATTATTATTATTATTATTATTATTATTATTATTATTATTATTATTATTATTAGCACCGCGTCTTACTACCCGTTCGGGTTATACGCACTTACGCTAATGTGCAATGATAGGGTGATTGTGAAATGAAATGAAGGACCTACAGTTTAACGTGGAATCCGAACCACGGTGGAGGCCTGGCATTCCTCACATTCACAAGTTGTGATTAATACACTTCTGATATTATCATCCAGGCTGATTTTTCATGTGTTATTTTCCCTGTAGCATCTCCATAATTTTAAAAAAGCTAATCGGGGAGAAAACCTCTTTGATAAAAACTCAAGATTAATTTATCGGTAACCCTTATGTTAATGTGAAAATTAATTATATATTATATTTGAGATAATACAGCCTTTATCAATAGAAGTGTCAGCCAAAACTATTGTAGGGATTTCAATTGAACATGCTAGATTAAAAAAAAA
>CABFWO010000076.1:138813-196994 GCA_902155825.1 Timema genevievae
GGGGGGGGGTTCCTAAATGGTTTTCCACTCTCCCTCCACGCAAATTCGGGTTCACTTCCTCTAAATTCAACCCTCCCAATTCCTAATCCATTAGCGTAATTAGTACTTAAGCGTATAACCCAAACAGGTAGTAAGACGCGGTGCTATTATTATTATTATTATTATTATTATTATTATTATTATTATTATTATTATTATTATTATTACTATGTTGTGATTGATGATGATGATGATTACTCTACTTATGGCAGACCCTGTATTTCCTAACATCACAAACTAATGCATATCCAAGTGTTGCATTAAGAGTGTATTTATTTGGATTTTGGTTACACATCTAAAAGCTAGGATTGTGTTCAGACTTATTACATCCACTTCACTGGTAAAATCGTATAAGTCATCATTTTTGCAATAGATTGGACTGTTGATGACAAGGAGATTGGGATTTGAATCCTGGTCGGGTGTAATTAGGGAGTTTTTTTTTCCTAAATGGTTTTCTACTCTCCTCCCACACAAATGTGGGTACTCTTCCTCTAAATTTAATCTTCCTCATCCCTAACATATTAACGTGTTCCGTACATATGCGTATAGCCTAAGTGGATAGTAAGAGTACAGTGCTTAAAAAAAACCTTATTATAAGCGGAGGCGTTGTTAGTTTATGAGTGTGTGTACCTGGTAAGCTCTCCGTCCCTTACAGGTATCAATTCCTGCAGTCGGGTTGTGAACTCAGGAGCTCGTAATGTCTCCTCAGTGGCAAACTTCTTGGTAATTTCAGTGATTGTTTCCTAAAACAATAATGACTGCCCATTGATCCCCTTTTAACTATACCAGACATTCAATAACAAATAAGTTTAGAATTATAATTTTATTTAGCTTATAATTATTTTAATTAATAATATAGTATTGAATTTATCTATCAATTTATTTACCTGAAAAGCTATAACTTTTTTTTTTTTGTTGAAAGGAATTTTCATCAAATGGAATTAAAATACAGTTGTTAAATGCTACCTCCTACTGTCGTTTTAGAAAATACTATTTATAAACAGCCTTATTTGAACTAAGAAAACATTTACACCTAGACTAATTTAATTATTTCACTTCTAATTTCAAATAGATTTAGCTAGTTGTTGCTCTTTGATAGATAGTGGCGGCCCTTGAGGTTGTGGCCAGGGGGGAAGCAATGCTTGACAAGACTGCATTAATAAACTCTTTCCTATCATTAATTATCAAACTAGACCTTTAAACCCAATCCACAAACACTCAACCACTATCAAAGTGAGTGTGTGCAGTTGGTCAAATGAATGGTGAACGGGAAGGAATTGTTTTGCTAGTACATAGTACAGTCTTGTCAAGCCTTGCTTGGCTTGGTAGCCCCTGTTACTACTATAAACACTTACAAAACAATGTGTATTTTTAAACAAATCAAATAACTACTACTATTCATTATTAGCTCCCTCACTAGAAATATATAATGTTAAATCAATGTTGTAAACTTTTAGCTAATATTCTTTCTCAATTTATTAATTATTAGTTTTGAGTGAAAGTTTTGGAATATTTATCTTTAGAGATTTAAAAATAAAATATTATATTTAACTTAAAACCTACAATTTATGTCAAATAAGATCTAATTTTAGTTCAGTGATACCACTAAGTGTGATTATAAAGATTTGGGAGTATAAAACATTTCATAAAACTCTTTATTTACTAACAAAAATTACATCATAAGGTACAAAAAAAAGACATAATAAATATTAACTATGACTCTCAAACATCAGTTACAACATTTCACTCTAATAATTCAACACAATAACGAAGAAAATGTTTGTGTTTTTAAATCTAAACTAAACACTCTATGATATACAAATTATAAAACAAAACAGATTTTAACTGTAGGAACATATTTTAAAATAAATTAAGTCTTTATATGCACATCACAGCTCATTTTGTAAACTAATCGAAGAATAAAACAAATCTGTACTAACCGATCTATTATCATGAAAAAAAAGTAACTAACATATTCAAAACCTTAAAAAACATTCATCTACAACAATAACAAACCGCATTACGGTTGGACGACTATTCATTATAGTCTGGATCATAAATGGAACGCCAGTAAATTACCTTTTCGGCCAAAAGATCCTCTTCGGAGCCACTTTGACCTGTGACTAGAGATGTGGTGACTGTCACAGAAGCTATCTCAGAATCGGGGACATATTCATAAGCTGGAAACACAGAAAACATGTAAAGAATTTGATGTGGTCCTATAAAATATTTAGTAATAATAATTTATAAAACAATATTTTAATGCAGCAAAGCTATAAAATATTCTTAAATAGAGTTTTTATAAATCATAACATATTATATTTTTCTATCAAACTAATTACAGGCCTGAAATATCTATTAAGTTTAAAATTGGAAAAGACAGTTGGCATCTCTCGTAACATTCGAGGCCAAAGTAAAATCGACGATTAAAAAAACTGACCTTCAACAACAAGTGAAGCGGCACATATGGTTTCTCCGACCCTATTGATGGCTTGGCATGTGTATTCCCCAGCGTCTTCGGGGAAAACTTCGGAGATTGCCAGCTTGCACACCCCTTCAGTGTCCTGATAAATGAACACGTCCTTTGCCTCTTTCACCGGTTCATTCTTGTGGAACCACGTGACCTTGGGTGTTGGCTTGCCAGTCACCTGCAGACACACAATTTAATTTGTGTTTCATGAAAAAAATTGTTTTTGGGCCGTTGTTTGCTAGATAATATTACGTTTAGTTTAAAATTATTATTTTTTTGCAGCACAATTAATAGGCGAGTCCATATAAGTATGTATAGAGCACAAAACAATTAATCCCAAAAATCAAATTTTGCTGAAATGTCAGCCCAACTATTCTCAAATCTAACCAAGAAAGTAAAAATACTAAATTATGTACATCATGGAAAGTGTACCAACCTTGCAAGTGAACAAAACTTGCTCTCCGTCCATCACTCGGACATTAGCTATCTTCTTTATGAACCTCGGCGATTCTAGTTCTACCACCTCCTCCCACTCTGTATCAGGAGTGATGTTGACAGACGCGGTGCAAGTGACGGAACCTCCAACGTTCTCAGCCCGGCAAGTGAAGTTGCCGGCCTGTTCGGGTGTGATCTCGCTAACAAGAAGCATTGTGCGGTTATCTTCCGTCACCACTCGTAGTTCTGGAGAGGACTGGATAGAAACAAAAACAAAATGATAATTTTGTGCAAAGAAAAGCAGCAGGAAGGCTAAACCAAAACTCATTAATGCACTGAGAAGTGAAAAAAAATTGAGAATTTTTAAAAATCACTTTTTTATGTACTTATTTGCAATGATTTAATTTCAAAGATTAAAAAAAAATTGCTACCGTTATGGGTATGTTGTGCAGGAACCATTGGAATGATGATGTTGGATATGATTCCACTATTGTCTCCAAAATTACCACTTCTCCTTCGGCAACTATCTGTGGCCGCAAAGGCTGGATGAACCTTGGAGGAATGACGTGTTCTCTTTCAGCTTCAGGTTCTGGAAATATTGCACGTATCACAGACACAGTTTAAAACTATGATCATGCTGCCAAATTTTACATGAATTAAATTGATTAAGAATCTTATTATGAGTAACTAAGCAACATTATACCTTTAACTGCAACAGATCCAGAAGTTCTAGCTTCGCCAACAGGATTCATTGCACGAACTTCATACTTTCCCATATTTTCTCGGCGAGACTTAGGAATGTGTAGCGTCGTTTTGTTTTCTTCAACGACAATCTTAATGTCTGAGGTAGGGGTGATCTCCTTTCCATTACGATACCACTTAACCTCAGGTGTGGGTTTCCCTTCAAATTCAGCTTCCAGATTTATAGGTTTGCCAGTGTGAACAATCTTGGCTTCAAGAGGACGTGTGATTTTAGGTGCGCGAAGTACCTCTGGCTTATACACTTGTACAGCTTCCCCTGAAAAAAAATAATTTTTTTTTAGGAATATGTATGGTAAACTAAGATGATTTCTAGTAAAAAATAAAATACTCATATCATAAACTGAAAGCTGTCTTTCAGAACTCACTAAGTATCAAATTCGCGCGGCACTCTGCCTTCCCGAAAGTGTTGTCTGCGCGGACACTGTAAATCGCCTGGTCCTCCTCTATGGGTTTTAATATCTTCAAGGTTGCCAGGCCTGTCTCTGGCGTGTATGTGATCTCTTTGGCTTTGGACGGTTTAACCTCCTTGTTGTCAACAAACCATTTGACCGTGGGCATGGGCTGACCAACGACTACGCACTGTAGTAGGGCTGGCTGCTTGCCCTCAACCACCTGCGGCTTCAAGGGCTGGACAAAGTGTGGTGCTGTGCCCGTCTCCTCTTTCTCTGTAATTGCACAACGAAATAAATCAGACCAAAAGATCACAAAGTAGACCAATTAGTGTAAAGACCATTTCATTCGAGTTAGTGCACAAAGTAAACAAAGTTCCTAAACTATTGTTAACTGAATCAAGAACTAACTGCACAAAAACAAATATTCCACCACATCTAATGCATATAGCTTGCATGTTTTTTAAATAAAATAAAAGAGATAAATTTGATTGGTCTACTGCCAATGGAAGATAGCTGGCAATGGCAGGTAGTTGGCAAAAGTTGTCTCAAACTAAAGATAACTATTTTCAGAACAACATAAGATGCCAGGAACTGTAATTAATTAGCTATAAACTATTTGTTTCAGTTTAAAAATGTGATCATGGGGAAGGCATGGGAAAATACTATTTTCAAAAGTTGTGAACATTTATCTCAATCTGTATAGACTTGTGTCGAATCAGTTGGGCTGGTTAAAAAAATGAATCTTTAGTGTCCTTAATAGTCACAAACTAAGAATCAACCAACATAAATCATGCTATATGCTTACTTTGAGGAATTTCAAGATGCTGTGACCTTGAAGCCATTATTATTATTTAAAAAACATTAAAAACAAATGTTACATGTTAAAATAAAGGTATTAAAGGAACAGTGTCCCCTGTGCAAAGCAAAGCTAGAAGGCAACTGAAAGCAAATTTTGGCAATGAGCCTTTTAGCATCTTAGGGTCAAACAACATCGCGGGCCAAATGACCTGCGTTTGCTCGAAAGCTATTTAAACACGACTAACTTCTACACGTGCAAACACACTTTGTTACTAATTCTTCTCATCTAGGTTCAAATTAATACAAATATTTCATTGTGTGTATATACACATACCAAAAAAAACAAACTAAAATTGAACACAATAACTTACATTGTCTTTTTTTGGCACTAAGCCAAACAAATTGTTTCGCTAAATTAAATAAACTCGGTTAGTTTTGTTTTTAAAAAAAGATAACGCGACAAAATAACCAGCAAAATCATGTAAAATTATTAATACTGATTAATTATAGCACAGCCTAAACTTAATCCACATGTTATTAGACACATATTTAATTACAATGCAACATTAACACACAAAAAAAACTGTCACTTATAATGGTTAGGTAAAAATCTCATGTTTATAATAATGTAGTAAATTATGCTTTATGTTAAACAGGTTAGTTATATGCATGCAACAGATATAATCTGTACAAAATCAGAATCACATTTATATAACACTTTTAGATATTTAATCACAAGTGGCAAAACTTTCAGCATGTTTCAATATGAAGGCTACAGGAGAAAAAGGGGGGGAAGTCCAATTTTTAACTAAAATTGATTTAGTGCTGCCATCTGTTGGACAGTTATGAGAGCATTCTAATACATTTGAGATTATGGTTAAAAGAGGTCTCTGTCATATTTGAAATAATTAAAAATATATATTATTTGCTGGGATCCTTATTGGTTTTGAAAATACAAGTTTTTGTACTGGAAAATGTGTGTAGTTTGGCTTTTCCCCTGTAATCTTCATTTGTTTAAAATATCTTTTGAAAATCAAACCATGGTTAGCTGATATTTACCACCTGTTTGTTTTACAAAACATTCAATACCTATTTTAATTTATTTTCCTAAAAAAAAAAGTTTGTAATTTTTAACATGTTATTAAGGTAAAGTAAAATCATCAAATCATCTGCAAACCAAAACTTTAGTCTCATCACACTTTGCCATGCCTAAAACTGTGAATAAAAAAAAATATATTAATTAAAAATCTATCGAATCCTAAGACAACACAAATTAAACTATGCTTAGCATGCGTCGTGCCTGACACATACCAAGAACAATAAGGTTGGCTGTGCAGGTGGCAACTCCCGCTGGGTTTGATGCTCGACAGGTGTACATGCCGACATCTTCCGGTTTGGCACCGTGTATCTCCAAAGTTGCAATGCTCTCAAACACCTGTATGGTGATTCTTTCCGCAACCATTAATTCCTGGTTGTTGTGATACCAGGTTATCTCCGGGAATGGAACACCTTCAACATCGCATGTAAAGGTAGCTACTTCTTCAGCTTCGGCTACAAGAGGTTTCAGTTTGTGGATGAAATGGGGTGGAATGTGTTGCACTGATGGAATGGTCATTTCTGCCACATTCTTTTGAACCAAAGAACGTCTAACAGTCCTGCGATCTTCTGAGACCTCTATGTCCTCTCTGACTGGTTCTTCGGGCATCCTGATCATGCCTTCCGTGACACGTTTCTGGGTGATAATTTCGAGCTCTCTAAGTGGCCTGTCTTCATCCTCAGGAAAGGAAACTTTTCTTTGCTGTACAAGTTTCTTTTTAGAGACTATGTCCACTTTAACTTCTTTTTTCCATGGGGGCTGTATTTCATCTAGTTCTTCTTCTTCTTGTTCAATAGGTTTTTCAGGTAATTGCTTCACTTCTTTCTCTTTCTGCGCTACAAGGGTAATTTGGGCTTCAGATCTCCTCTCCTCTACAACCTCCTCATCTTCGTCTTTGAGGTATGTTGGGAACAATTCTGGTTTCTTTGTCTTGCTTCGTTTTGTCTTGTGTGTTTTAGAAACAATAATTTCTTCTTCTTCAACTTGCTCAGGAGTTTGGTCAGGCTGAGGCTGTTCTTCGGGTACTATTGGCTGTTTATATTCGTCTACAGCAAAAGTGACTTCCTTCTTTTCCTTAGGTTTCTTTGTTATCGATGGATGTTGAGTTTTTTCTGGTGTAGTTGTCACTTCTGCTTTGAGTTCTTCTATGGGCTGGATTTGGTCTGGTTTTAGATCTTCGCCTTCCTCAGTTTCCAAAAGTTCTCCAAACTTGGTATGTTTTATTTTCCTTGTCTTCTTTCTAACTACTATGGTTTCTTCTACTAACTTGTCTTCTTTTTCTTCCTCCTTTTTGAAAGGTTCAAGTTCAATCTTTTCTTTCTCTTGCTCTCCAATAGGTTTTTGTTTTTTAATTGGCTTTAGAATTACTTTTTCCTCTACTTTCTCTTCTGGTTTTACTCTCTTGACCGGTTTTAATGTGATTTCTTCCTTATCCTCAACTTCTCCTGGTCTTTCTTTCTTAACAGGTTTTAAAGTAACTTCTTCAGTTTCTTGTAAAACTTCCTCTGGTTTCTTTCCTCTCCTCCATGGAAGCTCAGTCTTTTCTTGTTTCTCTTCCTCTGGTTTTTCTTCATCAATTACCCTTTCAGGAATCAATTCAGAAGCTTTAGGTGTATCCTTTGGTTTCTTTCCTCTTCGCCAAGGTAGTTCAGTTTTCTCAAGCTTACTATCCTCTTCTGGCTTTTCAAGATCTTCTGTCAGTTTTGTAGGAACCAGTTCTGGTGCTATTGGTAATTCTTCTATGTGCTTTTCTTTCTTAAAAGGTTTTAGTACAATCTCTTCTCTATCTGGCTTTTCTTCTGGTTTCTGTTTCTTAACAGGTTTAAGCTATTTCCTCTTCGCCAAGGCAGTTCAGTTTTCTCAAGCTTACTATCCTCTTCCGGCTTTTCAAGATCTTCTGTCAGTTTTGTAGGAACAAGTTCTGGTGCTATTGGTAGTTCTTCTACGTGCTTTTCTTTCTTAAAAGGTTTTAGTACAGTTTCTTCTCTATCTGGCTTTTCTTCTGGTTTCTGTTTCTTAACAGGTTTAAGCTTAATTTCTTCTTTTTCTTCTATAGGTTTATCTTTTATTACTGGTTTGAGCTTTATTTCTTCCCTCTCCTTATCCTCCGGCTTCTCTCTTTTGAAAGGCTTCAGTTCAACAGTTTCTTTTTCTTCCTCTTCAATTGGCTTTTGTTTTTTAATTGGCTTTAAAGTTACTTCTTCCTTTTCTTCAATTGGCTTATCCTTCTTAAAAGGCTTTAGTTTTATATCTTCCTTATCTTTCTCTTCTGGTTTTCCTCTCTTGACAGGTTTTAATGTGATTTCTTCTCTCTCCTCAAATTCCTCAGGCCTTTCTTTCTTAACAGGTTTCAGAATAACTTCTTCTGTTTCTTGTGTGACTTCCTTTGGTTTCTTCCCTCTCCTCCATGGAAGCTCAGTCTTTTCTTGTTTATCTTGCTCTGGTTTTTCCTCATCTTTAACCTTTTCTGTAATCAATTCAGGTCCTTTAGGCACACTCTGAGGCTTTTTACCTCTCCTCCAGGGAAGGTCAGTTTTTTCATAATTACTCTCATCTTCAGGTTTTTCATCGTCTATCAGCTTAATAGAAGTCAGTTCTAAAGTTTTAGGTGTTTCTTCAGGTTTCTCCCTTTTAACTGGTCTCAGTTTAACCTCTTCTCTTTCTTCTTCTTCTTCAACACGATGTTGTTTCCTTGTAGGCTTCAACACTATTTCTTTCTGTTCTTCACCTATCTGTTTTTTAGTGTTTTCTTCAGTTTCTTGCCAAGGTGTTTTATATTTTTGGTCAGTGTCTTTTTTAATCCTCAGTATTGATAAGTCTTCTTGCTCTGTGAGCTCTACAATTGTTTCTTTGGATGAGCGCCTTTCTTCTTTTCTTTTAACTACCACACTTTTTATTTCCTTATCACTTCTTCTTTCTAATGTTATTTGTTTTTCAGACTTTGATTGTGAAACGTCTTCATTCTTTTCGATAGGTTTGAGATCAACATGATCTAAGCCGTCTTTAGAAAGTTCTGCTATTTCGCGTTTCACAGGTTTTAACTGAACTTCCTCCAATTTGTCTTTGGGTACCTCTTTTTTATCTACAAGTGCTCTTTTAAGTTTCACTGCTTCTTGTGTCCAAGGTATATTTTTGGGTTTTTCTTCTATAGTTGTCTTGAATACTTTTCTGATACTGCTATCATCCTCGTTCCATGTTGTTGTGTTTTCGTCCTGTGTATCTTCTTCACTCATATCTTTACTTTTAGTTTCAGATGTGATACTCTGTGATTTGTTGATTTGAAGCATGATTGTTTCTTCAGTGTCCACAACTTGAGCAGTTTTGTCAATTTGTTTGATAGTCATTTCTTTTTCAAGTCTATGTTTTTCAACTATCTCAGATTTCTGAATTATATCTTCAGGCTTGTGGAGCTCATCAACCTTTTGTTTAAGTTCCTGAAGAGTGACATTTTCTTGCACCACAGGCTTTAAGTCGACTTCCTCCAATTTGTCCTTAGGGATCGCTCTCTTTTCTGGTCTCGCTGGTTTTAGTTTTATTTCTTCGAGTACCTCTTTATGCAGCTCCTTCTTTTCTTTCGGTGCTCTTTTCAACTTAACCGCTTCTTGGGTCCACGGGACTTGCTTGGGCTTCTCTTCCTCAGTAACAATGGAAGAGCGCTTTCGAGTCTTATCTTCCTGTGAAACCCAACGCAATTTTGTTTCTTCCGTTTCTTCATCTTGTAGAGTAGCGAAATCTTCCGTTTGTTTGGCAACAGTGTCTTGAACTTTTTTAATAGGTATTTTCTCTCTCCACGGAGCAGTTGCTTGCTCTTTAGTAGTTTCCTCTAAGGAGCGATTGATTTCTAAAAATGTTGATTCTTCTTCATCCTGTGTTTTTAATAGAGATGTTTTCTTTAGCTTCTGTGTTTTACGAATGACTGCTTTTGATTGCAAGGTTTCTTCGGTTTCAAGAAGTGCAGTTTCTTCCTCCTCTCTAACTAGAAAATGAGTATCTTCAGGCTTCTCCTTCTTATCCTCTGGATGCTTTGATTCTTTAATTACTGGTTTCAGGTCTACTTGCTCTAGCTCTTCCTTCGGAATGTCTTTTTTGTCTCTCCTGGTTGGTTTGAGTTGAACTTCCTCTACCCTTTCTTTTTGGGGTTCCTTCCTTTCTCTTGTTGCTTTCTTCAGTTTCACAGCCTCCTGAGTCCAGGGTAATCCTTGCTCTTTTCTTGGCACAGCTATCGCTTCTTCGGTTCTGTCTACATCCAACAGTGTTGTATCTTCTTGGTCGGTTGTTGAAAGCAAACATTGCTCCGGGCGTTTTTCCACAGGTCTCAGCACCAACTCATCAAGTACTTCTGAACCTTTTGGTATTTTCTTCCCTGGCTTCAAATCGACTTGTTCTAAGGCCTCTCTGGGTATTTCTTTCACATCTCGTTTCGTAGGCTTCAACTGAACTTCCTCTAGCTTCTCCTTCTGCAATTCCTTCTTCTCTTTAGGAGCTTTTTTAAGTTGTATGGCCTCTTGTGTCCATGGCACTGGAACGATTGCTTTCCCGTCTTGAGAAGTTGCAATTTCTTCTGTTTTATCGAGGGTAACTAAGGAGGTGTCGTCTTCATCTGTGGTTGTAAGTACACTTTCACCCGGTTGTCCAATTGATTCTTTACCTTTTGGACTTCTAAAAGGTTTAAGATTCAATTCATCCTCTGGTCTTTCAGGTTCTTTCTTATCTCTTTGAACAGGTTTCAAATTAATCCCATCTGGCTTCTCATTGGTCTTAGAACCTCGACGAACTGGTTTCAACGAAATACCCTCTGGTTGTTCCTGTTCTTTAGCTATCCTCTTACCTGGTTTTAAATCTACTTCCTCAAGCTTTTCCTTTGGTATTTCTTTCTTTTCTCTCTTCGTCGGTTTTAGCTGAACTTCTTCGATCTGTTCCTTTTGTGGTTCTTTCCTTTCCCTGGATGCCTTCCTCAGCCTGACCTGTTCTTCCGTCCAAGGTTTGACCTCTTGTGTGGTAGGTTTGTTGTCCAAAGACCTGTCCCTAGAAGCGTGACGCCAAGGCGTTGAGGGTTTACCCTTCGAAGATCTATCTCGCGACGTATGTCTCCATGGCGTGGTGGAAAATTCTTCCCCTTCCTGAAGAACCNGTGACGCCAAGGCGTTGAGGGTTTACCCTTCGAAGATCTATCTCGCGACGTATGTCTCCATGGCGTGGTGGAAAATTCTTCCCCTTCCTGATGAACCGCTCCAGCTGGAACTGTCCTAGGTGTCTGTCGACCTCTTCTCCAAGGTAAAGTTTCATCCCCTGGTGGCAGTATAACTTGTTCGGCGTCCTGCAGCCACTGTTCATCATCTGGTTGGCCGACACCATCTTTAACGAGTGGTTGACCCAAACCCCCCTTAGAGGCTCCTGGAGTACCTTTGGTGGAGGCTACCGTGCCGCCTTGTTGAGCGTCTTTGACAGGGGTGCCATAAACAACCCCGCTGCGTCCTGAAAAGTTTCATATAAGCCGTCCAGATGTATATTCCTGCAATAGTATGTACTGGAATGTAAAGCTAAACACAAAGTACATAACTATTACCTAAGGTGTAGAAAGTTCATTTTTTAAGGTGGGGAGGGGTCCATCAAATTCCAGGGGGTTCCGGACTGGCCCCCCCCTCCCCCATCCATCTCGACTCACCAAACCCTTATTTCTATGTCTTTCATGATGGCACGTGTGAAAGTTGAGTGTGTTATGTCCGAGTCACTAATGTGTTTGTTTGTTTTTCAGGTTGCATGTCTGCAAGGTACCTGAAGCAATTTACAACAGGAGTGTGGTCACACATGCCATCAATGCGTTGAACATTTTAATCAGAATATCCAGGAGCATTAACAGACATAAAGAGGACATTTATTTTCTATGTCATGGGTAATTATTATAGATTGTACACTTATTATTCTAACTAACAGTGCACAATTATTTTACTAAATCTTTAAAGAAACTTCCAATTTTTACATTTTGGAACATTTAGTTGCTAAGCTTATAATTATGAGCAGTAGTTTTTTGATAATATTTACTCACTACACATTAAATTTATATAAATAATCACTGATATTTAATAAATAGGGAAAAACAAACACATTTTGTAACTTTATATAGTAAAGATGACATTTAATAAATAAAATCTGCTATTCATGCAAAATAATTTTTTGCTGCTCTCTTAAAACTAAATTGATATAACAAAATAAAGTAGAATCAATAGTGTTTTATAAAACCATGAAACAAATTTGAAATATTCTATCCTGATCATCACTTGTTTGAAGTTCACAAAAGTGTAGAAGATAATTTTTTTTTCTCACCATTCGCCTCAAGTAAAACAAACATAACCAAAGTGTGTCATGTCTTCCCGCCGCTTTGAAGTCCATGACCAATACTTAGTAAATGTATAATTAGAAATGGGGAGGTGTAGGAGGGAGGGGTTCCAGGATCCGGAGCAAGTTTCTTTTTACAACCGAAGAGCTTTTGAGGGTATTTATGTCGGTAGAAGGACTCCCTCAACACTTCAAGTTAAATTATGGTTTGGTTTGCATAGTCAGGGTAGTGAAATTGTGTGCACAAAAACCTGATGTAGCATGATCTACCAGAGGAACAGATCACAAAATTACTGAAACGTAATAATTTTTATATATTTCATTAATATATTTTTCACAGAGTGTTAGGTTCAATTTAAGTGCATGAAAAAAATTACAATAATGCGATAGAGATTAATAAAATAGAATTTTTTGAGAAATGCACCTGAATTTGCGTGGAATGACAATGGGAAAACATTTAGGAAAAAGCATCCTCACTATACCTGACTAAGATTTGAACACCAATCACCCTATCATTGGTGATCCAGCTCAACATGAGAGTGGCACGCTAGATCATGCAACGACTGATGCAGTGGATTTGATACTAAAAATATGTTATCTAATAAGAATGCTTAAATTTTATAAATACAAATAAGTGTTTAATATTCCACAAGTGTGCGCACACTTTGTATAGTACCTGTCACTGAACGTGGCCATCACATAGCAGGACTTGGACAGAGAAGCCCGCCACTTTGTCGAGACTCGCTTTATATATATTAAATGAAGCAACAAAAATTGAACAAATGTGTGTCGCTGCACCTTAAATATGGAGCTTGATTAAAATACAGTCAGAGTTGAATTTTTTTTTTTTACGGGCTCTGAAACCAAATGGAATATAAGTTACTCATAGCTTACAGTGTGTTTATAATTATTGTGAACCAGGCCTTATATCTTCTGCTAAAACACATGTTCCTAGTGTGAACAAGGCCTTAGCTTTCCTGCTTCAGCACATGTCTCCAGTGTAGACTAGGTTTATATCTCCAGGTCCAGCACATGTCACTAGTGTGAACCAGTCCTTTATTTCCTGCATATGTTACTTGTGTGAACCAGGCTTTATATCTCCTGCACATGCCACTAGGGTAAACCTTGCCTTATCTCTAGGGATGTGAAAAAAGTATCGATACTTTACTAATATCGATATTTTCTTTTCGATACTACTAATATTTTACACGATACTTTTTTCCTATACTTTTACTGATATTAGTACTCACACTCTGGTATCGGATCGGTATCGAAAGAAACAACTTGTTTGCTATCTTCACTCATGCTGGGATTAAATGTTTACTAGGGTGGACTGTGGAGGAAGAACAAATGACACTATTTATCCATTCTCACTCATTTTATGCACGACAAGCGAGAATCAACTCTACTATTCAATCTCTTTTAGCTCATCATAATACATAGCTGTTCTTTCACCAACTTTAATGGTTAAGGAAGAGTAAAAAATTGATTGAAAAAATATATTAGTAATCATAATAATCATGATTAATAATATAATTAATTATTAGCTGTTAAATAACTTTACATCAGCTACATTTTCAAAGACATTTTGAAAGCTGCTATGGTAAAACCTTTTATAATATTCATCATACAATACTATCTATCACACCTTCAAAGTTTCAACACATAACATAGACGCGAAAGACTCAAGTACACTTTAATATGATTAAATTATTACATTTATCAGCGTTTAAATAAATAGGAAAATACAATTATTATGATGCAAAAGTTGAAATTATTATTATTACAAGATAAAAACTGTTTTTCCAGATTAAAATTTTGATATCGATACTTACTGTTATCGATATTTTTCTTTCAATACTAGTATGATATCGATATTTTTCTTCCGATACTTTTAATGAGTACAGTATTGATACTTTTCTTTCGATACCACATCCCTACTTATCTCCCTTGCGTACACCCCTGGTGTGAACTAAACCTAATATCTCCTGCACATGATGCTAGTGTGAACCAGGCCTTATATCTCCTACTACAACACATGTCCCTAGTGTTAACCAGGCCTTATCTCTCCTACTACAACACATGTCCCTAGTGTGAATCAGGCCTTATCTCTGCTGCTGCAATACAAGTCCCTAGTGTCAGCTAAGCCATATATCTCTTGCACATGTCACTAGTGTGAACCAGGCCTAATCACTCTTACACATGTTGCTAGAGTGAACCAGGCCTTATCTCTCCTGTCTATTTCAAACAATCCCTCCCATTCTTCCTGTAATTTTTTTCACTCCCCCCCCCCACATGTTCACAGCATGGGCTATTCAGGTTATTTTTAAAACACACCAGAATGGTTAAAAAGAGGCAAGTTTTTAAGATGTGTGTGCGTGTGTCTAAACACGTGTGCATGGTTCCTATCTTGGAGATAAAGAAACATTAGTCAGAGCTGTGTGACTGTAAGTATAACAAAGTTTTTTGGGAATATTTAGGCGTGAACGACCAAATTTTTATCAAAGTTGTCTGTAATTCATCAATGTGAAAGGCAAAATCTCAATTTTATTAATTATAAATTCTTCGGCCATTCCATGAATCGATCACGGGACCCTTAACTCAGTAGGTAGACATGCTACCAGCTGAGCAAAGGTGTCAGACCAGTATCATTATTATTGATAATAATTATCACCTGAAGATACTAAAATTATTTTCAATGAGAGTCTACTAACTTATTAATTAAATCAAGCTAACACAATTTCTCTATCTGCTCAACTTGAGTCATACACACTACAATATTCATAGCTGATTAATAAAATTACATGAATATGTTATGTATTTTGTGCTTAAATGCTTTAATAGAATATATACCATGAATATCAAATGGTTCAAGGTGTTAGTTTCGCAATAGACTAAACAGTGTATGACAGGAAGATCGGTCTTCAAATTATGGTTGGGTGAACCGAGTTTGTTTTTTCCTAAGTGGTTTTCCACTCTAGCTCCACCCAAATTATGATACATTTCCTCTAAATTCAACCTTACTCGCCCCTAACACATAGGCATGATGCATACATATGCATATAACCTGAATGAGTACTTTTTAAAAAAGTTATCAATAAGGTAAAATCTGCTAAAACTTTGGTAAAATGCGTTGAATGTTTTGTTACTATTGCAGAAAATAAGTTGGCATAAAATTATCAAAATAGGTGTATTAGATAGAGCACAGGTTGAAGAGGAATTTATCAAACTTTCAATTTCTTAACTAATGGGGAGCTTAAGAACTTGTATCCTCAAAATTTATATTAAATAAAATTCTTAGATATCTTTATATTAAGAAGAATTAATTTATTATTTTCAAATTAAAGCTTACTTTAGTCTAGGATCAAAGCATCCTCAATTAAATATTTTATAAATATAACTAGCGGACCCGACAGACGTTGTCCTGCCCGAACGTTGGCTTTTCATTTGGGTGGTAAAATTGATTTCGATGATAAAACAAATACTATGTGATCGTCACAATTACAAATTCACAATGAACTCCAATTAGTGAGCTACACAAATATTACAAATTCAGTGTTTGTCAAGACAACATACAAAATAAAACATCTTTTCATTTTTGGCATTTCGCCCACAACTCCACAAATATCAGCTGTATCGAAAAAAAAATTGAGGTTACATGTTCTGATATGAAAAAAATCTAAAATAATAATCCCCCCAAAAAAAAATTCCCTAAAAAAATTTTAAAAATTCTAGAACCCGATTGCAGCGCCACCTACCGGGTCCAATTGTGAATCTAAACCATCCACGGAGCCACTCAAACACACACAAAAAATTTCATCAAAATCGGTCCAGCCGTTTAGGAGAAGTTCAGTGACATACACACGTACAGAAGAATTATATATATATAAAGATTAAAAATACTTGATTATAAATTATCTAGACAGTTAATTAAAGCTAAGCAAATTAATATTTCTAAGGTTTTGTGTAAAAAAGGAGCTTCAAAATTCCACCATCCGAGGGACATAGACATCTTCTGGAGGGTCCTTGAATTGACCAATATAAAAGCTGTGTACTTTTTCTATGTGTATTTCCAGTTTTTCTTTTAATTAATGGTACAACCACTTTTAACATAGTTTTCTAAGGTGTTTTATATCATATAGTTTTTTTCAAATATAATGTGTGTTATTATATTTAAATAGTTATTTTACTCTTTTTCAATGTTTTTTAAACATTTAAATGAGCTTTCCTGTATTATCGTTGGCTGGTTGTAAATGAGGTTGACCAGAGTTACCACAAGAATGAATGAAGGTCAACTGTGTGGGAGAGAGAGGGAGGTATTACCTGTTAAACAGGTTCTGAGTGAGTCAAGGAAGTATGTAGTCTCTTGGTAAATAATACCAGTGTATGGGTGCTATAAGCTTAGTGTCATGGTCAAACAGGTAGGAAAGTTTATTACGATACTAGGAAAGTCTGCTTTGAATCCAGGTGGCTGAGTTAAGTTTGCATCTGAGTACTCAAAATCAGAGCGGCTTGTTGCCGAAGATTGCTTGACGGAATTTTGAGTAAATAATATTCTTTCCCCTCCCACGTCCTTTAACTGTGGTGGTCTAAGTACCACTCTTGTAGTAGACTAGACTGCCAATGACGTTTGGGGGGTGATCAAGGTTTGAGGTTTTTCAAAATGGTCCCTTCCACGCAAATGCAGGTACACTTACTCCAAATATAACCTTCCTAATCTCTAAAACATAAGAGTATAACCCCAATAGGTGCTAAAAAAACTATTAATTTGAACAGTCACACACACAATACAGTATGTGGATGCGTGATCATCAGCGTTAAAAACCCGCATCGGTTCTCGAATAGTCAAAGTCCATCACTCTCGCAATATACTGGACTGCCAATGATAGGGAGATCGGGGTTTTAATCCTGCCCGGGTGTACTGAGGGGGGGTAGTTTTTTCCCTCCCTAAATGGTTTCCACTCCCTCTCCAAGCAAATGTGGTTACATTTTCTTTAAATACAACCTTCCTTATCTTTAATGCATTAGTGTAATTAGTACATATGCATACAATCCGAACAGGTAGTAAGATGCAATGCTAAAAAATTATATATACACTTATTCTAGTAAATATATTTAATATATATGGCATATATATGTGTATATAGATATATCAATATGTATGTATAGCATATATGTATTTGTAAATATATATATTGTGTGTGTGTTGAAAATGCAAGAAAGTTTAATATGGTTATCGGGAGAACATGACCAAGAGTGAGAGAGAGAGGTGTAAAACTAGTAGAGTGTGTATGTGTGGGCTGTTGGTAGAGTACCTCGGTCATGTCATGGGAAGCCATCACTCCCAAACACTTGTCTTGTAATCCACACTTGTGAGAAACCCACCACTGCGGAAATCACAAGGACACACAAATATTCCTTCATAACATTCCACTTCCAAGGGGGTGGGGAGAGAGGCTTATTTGGATCACACTTAAAAAATTAAATTTGTGAAAACTTAATTCTCATATATTAAAAAAATACTATGGTGGGAATTAAACGTGCTAAAAACTATATGTACAAATATAAATGTAAATTGTTGATCCAGGTGGAAAGCTATACCAATACTCTTGATTGCTAGGTCATTTATTATATATTATTCTAATAATGATTTTAAGAAGGGTTTTTTTTTGTTCAGCGTTTTACAATCAACAATAGTAGTTTTGCTTAATCAATTTACTAATAATATTATGAAAAGAAAAATCAAAATTTTAAATTAAAGTGTATGTAGCTCTATGTATATATTAGAAAGTGACCCTGGATGATTTATAATCTATAATAATTACACCTAAAACTCGCTTTGGTGGCCTCATGGTCTAAGGCGCTACTCTCGCAATAGACAAGACGATGACGGGGAGATTGTGGTTTGACCCCGGATCGGGTGTACTGAGGGTGGTTTTTCCTAGATTGTTTCCCACCAACACACACTCTCTCTCTCCACGCAAATGTGGGTACACTTCCTCTAAATTCTACCTTCCTCATCCCTAACCCATTAGCATAATTAGTACATAAGCATATAACCCAAATGGATAGTAAGACATGGTGCTAAAAAAAAAGTATACCTAAACTCTTTTTTTATAATTCCTTTTTGAATCCTGGATGGGTGTAATTAGGTTTTTCCATAAAAGTGTTTTTCAATCATCACTCCAGGTGAATACTTTGCAAGCAGGAGTAAGCAGGAGTAAGCAGGAGTGATAAACCTGGTTTTAAGAGAACCCATTATTAAAAATAAGTATTGTAATTAAAAGTTTAATATTTTAAACATAATGATTGGAGGTCCTGAAGACATTATAAAAACCATCTGAGAGTAAAAGATTAAGTTAAAATAAGCTCAATTGTAAGCATTTGTTCTGTTATTTTCCAGATGTTTCTGACAAGACTTTGAAAATCTCATTTAGAAATGTCTCAGACAAGAAAGCTCTTTGAAATAATGCATTGTCTCTTTCTCGAGAGATGACCTGTTACATTTCAATTCCATTGCCCAATCACAGAGAACTAAACAAAGGAGGAACAAAATTTGCTTGTCCAGGTGAGTCCAAAATAATTTTTAACCCTACTCCCTATTCTGAGGCACCCAAAAATTTACTTTTGAGAGGATAAGGGGGACATAAATTGTATTGGCGTTATTATTTCTGTTCTTTTATTTTTTATTTTTTGGGTCATTCTTTCTTTATGTGTATGTACATCTGTACTTACTTACTATATGGCATTAGGAACTTTAAAGTTAATTTCCGCACTTAAAAAAGTACACCACCTATCCCTATCTTGAGATAGTTCTATCCAGTCCACCTCATTTCCCCCTATCTCTTTCAGGTCCATTCCAAAGTTATCCTCCCATCTCCATCTATGTCTTCCCGATGGTCTTTTCCCATTGGGTTTGCCAGTAGGTACCCTTGACACAGCTATAGATTCTCCCATTCGTGCTACATGTCTTGCCCACTAAAATCTACAAAACTTGAATATCCTAACGATGTCTTATGATGAGTAAAGGATATGTAACTCATCATTATGTAACCTCATCCTCCACTCCCCAGTAAATTCATCTATTTTTAGACCAAATATCTTCCTAAGTACCTTGTTTTTTTGAACCTAATTTTTTTTCCCTTCATGTAAGGTAAAGAACATGTTTCACATCCATAGAAAAAACATCATAAAATAAATAATCAACCCAAATTAAAACTAAAAATTTAATCAAATAAGGAATAACTTATCAAACTAATAATGATGAACCTGAATCAAAAATAGGAAAAAAGTAAGGTTGTAAACAATTTGATAATATGGGAACTATTATTTCCTTGGTAAATAATTTAATATAATCAGAAAAAAAATCCAAAACACTGTTATATCCAACTTTATTTGTCTCTTTGCGATCCCTGAATGCACCCTAAAACGCTACGCAATAATAAAGTTTTAAAAATGCATAAACTCTCACCCAAGGTGCACTATCCCCCCTTTACTTTGAATCATCCGTCCCAACTTTTTCTTACCCAAGAAAATATTTTTATCAACCACACCTTTCACTCATGATTATTTCAGAGCCACAAATATGTGAGTAGCGTATAACCCGAACGGGTAGTAATACGCGGTGCTAAATAAATAAAAATATGTGAGTACTGAAACATGTCACATTAAAACAAGAAACTAAAATTATGAACTAAAATACAATGAAAAATAGCTCTGGACATTACACACAGCAGTGTTGGCAATGTCTCCAAACCTGTTCCCCTCCCCCCCATTTTCCTCTTGAGACCAATGCAATGTTTTGGTTGCTAGGTGGGGGGGGTGGGGGGAGTGTGACGTCATACAATGCCACACACCCCACTTGAAGTGGAGGGGAGGGGAGGTAAGGTAAGTGGGAGACCAGAGAGAAAGAGGCGTTCCTCATGGAGCTACTTCAAGTGCAGGTCACCACGACGGGAATGCCGCAGTCATTTCCTGACAGGTTTCGGGGGCACTCGCGGTGCGTGGAAAACATGTGCGCGTGTGTGTGTAATGTGTGCTCGTTCGGCTCGGTGTAATGTGCTATCGTACAAGTGATACAGTGCGACAGTGCGGGATCTCACATCAAAGGAAGTAACAAGAGGATTTCATGACATGGAAACAAGTGATTCATTGGATGTTAATCAAGTTCTGCTGAAATTCAAAGGTTAAAGTTTGTACATCCATTGAAGGGAAAGGTTTAGCCATGTGAAGATTTTGGATTAAAAAATAAATTTTTTAATTAGCTTTCATCCTTTTTGAATGGCCTATATTATTTCACAAAGTTAAGTAAACAGATTGTATTATATACTTTTTTTGTGTGTGCATGTTTGAAAACAAACTATTAAAATGATTAACAACATTAAATCTAAGTTAAAAGTACTTTGATATTATATAATTCCTTAATATTTACCCAATTTATTTTAGAAATAAAAATACATTAACTCTAAATTTCAAAGCATATTTCTTGACTATTTCACTTTAACTTTTATTTTTAATAACTAAGGTTATCAGTTAATAAATAATGATGGACTTGTTAAAATACCTACTTTACAAGGCTACAGTTTGAAATCTGTGTAATTATGTCTTTATGTCCATAATGCTTGTTTAAATTAATTAATAGTACAAAAAACAAGCTCTTTTACATACTCCCCAGTATGATTAAAAAAAAAATTGTTTCATCTATTTTCACTATCTTCACATGGCTGGTGTTGAACCTAGAACCCTTTGAATGTACAAACTTTTTGCTTTAGGAAGAGAAAACATCAAAATCTGCTGGCATTACTTTCATAAAGTCACATTTTAATTTCTTTTACTCAAAATATCATACACTGCAAACTGTGGGTTTTATTTGTCACATGGATAGCAAAATAATTGCAAATTTAAATTTACATAAAATATATTAATTTTTTTACACTTTATTTTCTTAAATTGGTTTGTATTTATTATATTATATTATTATAATTGAAAAGTATAAGATTGTTTGTTTATTATATGCCTAACTAAAAGACAGTAGATTTAACAGTGCGGCGCTCACAGAAATAATACCGGTAGCCCGGCTGCCTTGATAATCAATCAATGTCAGTTCGATAAGATTATTGGCCGCCACATCGTTGGTACAGGTCTATTTTAGCTCTAGATTCTCAATAAAAGCAGATGGGATCCAAGAAGTCTAAGTAAAAGGAATGTTTATGGGTGGTTTAGTTGGCAGTTGGAACACAGGGATGTCTTTCTGTTCTTTAATGAGTCAAGTATTGTTCCTCTTGAACAACCATCTCCCTGCTAGTGACAAGTGGGAGGGGCTTAATGATATATAGAATGTATATTTAGATTAGATGTAAACGTGTTTGTTTTTTGGTATTTTTTTTTACTATGCGGTCTCAAAATTAAATTTAACGTTTGAATTAAAAGTAGCTAATTAAGTTTTTTTATTAATCGCTGCTTTAAAAATATGACAGGAAAGAAGATACTAAAAATATTATAATTTTTTAAAAATAATTTAAATATTAATGTATCAGAAATCATACCCACATACATAGTCTATTATGTGGAAACTAAACTTTTTATGGAGCAAAATAAAAACTAGGTGTATGAAACATTTGTACTTGTATGTGTCATATCATAATGGTAATAATTCCTAATTAGTACAGAAACTACCATCATCTATTTCCTAGTAATGTTGTTCTTGCCATATTTGTAAAATGTAGGACACCGTACCGCTCTAAAAACACAGTTCACACTTAATGTCTCAACTTTGAATGATGAGTAACATTCTTTGATGAAGTGGCAATAAGTCTAGTTTAAGAACTGTCTCCTAAGACTTACTGGTTTGACCATATTAAGAGTCTTGTGACCTGCTGTGTGACTCATACCAGAGTGGGCAGAGTTGACTAACCAGTTCCCCCGTCCGTTTCACTTGACCCCGAGTAGAACCAATCATAAAGAAGAGGTAAAGAAAATAATTGCTCGAGTGCATGTTTTTGTATTTAGACTCTACTGCTTCGGCGAATGGAGTGTGTGTGGATTCCTTGCAGACTTTTTATTTAACAATAACTTTGTGAAGTTTTTTTGGCAATGATTTAGGATGGCCTCAATAAAATGTTAAGTTTTATTGTTTTTGTTGGATAGGAAACATTTTGTTTTTCTCTTCATGCTCCACATTTTGACTGATGAAATGGTAACTTGGTTTTGGTGTTTTAATATAAAAAATTGTAGTAATGAAAAATTTATAATAGTGTTTATAAATTATAAAAGTGGCTTGTGATAAAAAATTGATAATGTAAAATTTAACCCAGTTTAGTGTTTGGTAAGCATTAATCACATTTTTGTTTACAAACTTTGTCAAATTGTCGATTCCTTTCTTTTCCAAAGATCTCTCAAGGGTTATTGGTCGCTAGAGATGGAATTTGACTTAATAACACAATTTTTTTAAATTTATTTTTAAGAGACTCAACATAAAACTTTGCTAGTAAATCATTACGATTAAATATACTTTTTTAAATTTCCCGATGTAATTTTGAATTGATATGTATCCAGGTAGGATAAATGTATTATTATTATTATTATTATTATTACTATTGTTCATATGTTTGTATGAATTAGAATAATAAATAAAACCATTTCTTTTTCTTTTTTATTTATAGTTTCATTTCATATTTGATCCATGTACTTAGCCATCCCATTAATAAGACACCAGGTAATAAATAAGTTCTTAAAACAAAATGGTCTTTCTCTACTATGATAGCCATCATGTTCCTCAAAGAATTTTGTGAATTATTTATGTCACGACTAAAATTTAGCCAACGAGTTATGAGCTCGGCAACTGGACACATGCCATCGTTTAAGATGGGAGCCAACTTGGTTTTTGGGTCTACCTCCCCACCTGGCCTGTGCTGAATTTCCGAAACCACCTAAGTGACTAATGAAATGACACACACATACGCAAGACCTGCTTAAAACGTTGGGGGTGGGGGGCTACTATGACTCAACGTATGTGTGTGGCCAGTCCTCGTTTACATAGATGAGAATGTGTGTGTGTGTGTGTGTGTGTGTGTGTGTTCGCATGCGCGTAGGAAGATAGAAAAACGTCTGCTGTAGCGTCGCCCTGACTCACGCGTTAGTCTCTTGCCAGGAGAAGTAAAAATAAGGTTTATAAGCGTAAACAGCTTGAAGGCAAACTCTCCCACTTTGAATCATTGTTCAGTTTTGGAACATACTCAAAGAGAGACAAAAATAAAATAACACTTTTTCTTGATTCTAACAGACAGGTGAAGGTGAAGATTTTTTAGTTTATGGAAGTTTTTTTTTTTTACTGTGCTCTAAGTCATCCTCTTCAGGGCTATCTGCACATGTACTTTAACAGGGTAGGATGAGNGCTCTAAGTCATCCTCGTCAGGGCTATCTGCACATGTACTTTAACAGGGTAGGATGAGGAAGGTAGAATTCACATTAAATGTACCTGAATTTGTGGGGCAGAAGAGTGAGGAAAAGTTTGCCTTGATATATCCGAGTTGGATTCGAAACCTTACCTCCCTGTCATCGGAAAAACACACTAAACTAAAATAATGCCTTTGTCAGCTGGTACAGGTTGTCTCACTAAAATATTTGTCATCCATATTTTAACAAATACCAATGTTTGAAAAGAAACTTTAAACTCGTCTTAAAGTGACAAGAGTGGTTTTTCTTCCTAAATCACCTCTTCAAACAAATCTTTATACCAGCATGATAAACAAATTGACAGTAGCAATAGTTGATAATAATGAATGTTGGAAAGAAAGAAAATTACGGGGCTAAGAGATTATAAGTCTATAGATATAACTAAACAAAGTGGCATATTAACATTTACTAGGTAGTCTTCATTTGTCCTCACTCACACTTTCAATCAGTACCACAGATTACGTATTTGACAGACCACAATTAAATTGACTCATATTTTTATAAAGACTTTTGAGACTAGAATAAGTTGCACCATTATTTTTTCTCAATCTTTCATCATAATAAATTTACTATCAGTATTCATAACAAAATATTTATATAAAATTGTTTTTCTCTTAAATTCTTAATAATTTATGCTTTTAAATAACAATAAATACTCATTTATAAAAACCAAATAACTTACTATAAACATGAAATTTCTCAATGCATTCATTTCCAATTTAAATTTAAATGCCTCTTTTTCCACTAGGAAAAGCAAACTAAATTGATACTTTTTACTTAGATAACTGTATTATTAAAAGTAACTCCACTAAGATTTGAACTCTAGAACATTTCCTTGTGAATTCGGAACCCCAGACGTGACAAATATCACGCAATGGTAGTTATAGTGTAAAGAGGCCAAAAAATTGCTCCAGAATAAAGATTTGTATTTAAATCCGAAAAACCACTATTTGAATTGGTCATTTTGTCAAGTTCTTTTGAAATTTATTTCCAAACAGTGGTGGTGGGAGCTATGTTTAAAAAGAAAAGTTACTTTATGGAGCAGACTTCCGATCTTTCAACTCGGTATATTTATTAAAAGGAAGTGGTAAATGAAGAGTGAGTTAAGAAATGGAGGTAGTTAAGGTGGTATGTATGTATGTGTGAAGTGAGTGGCACCCCTGGCGGGTGAGCTGTTCCCTAGTCAGTGCTGCCAAGTGAGCAACACTCGCTAGCGGGAAAAGCTCCAAATTTAGACACAGGTAATGCAACACCAGGGTCTTGGCTGGAAATAGCTCTGTGTGAGAGAGTAAGAGAGAGATAAGGAACACTCTGAGACCCCATGAGGGCGGCGCAGGGGTGGGTCAATTAGGAGTAATTAACACGCTGTATGCGTCAACATGACTTTCTTTAAAAATAAACAAGTTCAGGGATGCTTGGATAAGATATTACTATAATTTAGTCACCTTTTATAAACAAAGAAAAAATATTTCTCTTCTGAAAATTAATAAATTCATCCCTCAATAGGAGTGTGTGAGGCTTTGAAATGTCAAAGCTGAAGTTCAAATCTCTTTCCTTTAAACTGTGACACCCATAATAATAACCCTTGTATCTAGGAAACATTTTGAAGGAAGAAGAAAACTTCGATATGCTATGAAGAGATTTAAAACATCTCCCTAAATATAACATATTTCAACATTCTAATCATTTATAGAACAGTTACTAAACAGTAGTTTAACACCAACTTGTGATTAAATGACATCTATAACGTAAGCACAGATAATTTCAGACAAGTCAGAATAAAATAATATAAGAGTACTTTGTCCTTTACTTTTTTATTTACCTAAACGCACTTAAGAGATAATTTACTAATCAAAATTAGTGTTATGTAAAAACAAAAACCTTATCTTTGACTTTGGCTCCAACCTTTCTTCGCATGCTTCAAACTTTGCTTTATATTTAAAAAAATTACCTTCACACAGTCTTACCCCTCAAATTCTGAATTTATCTTTTGAATACAATCTAATACTACACCGTATCTAAACGAAATATTCTTTTTGAAACTTTAATTCTTTTTAATATTTATTTTGACTAAAAACAATTTAATTTAAATTGTGTAATTTTCTAGTGTGATTTGGATTTTATTATAATTTCTAACCAATTAAAATTCACATTATAGCTTAGAGATCCTCTATTTTGATCAAAATATTTCTTCCCTGCCAATTAGGGATAGTTTTCACTGTAACTTTGGTATTTCTCTAAGTCCTGGTTGTCCAACCGAAGCATTCATTATTAATTACTTCTTTTTTTCTTTATTTTTTTTAAGAAAGGGTTGACCTTGGGTATGTTTTGAAAATGGTGATGGAAGGTAAGAGAAAATGTTTTTTTTTCTGCTATTGCTAAACTTTATTACATATTTGTTCCTTAATTATTTTTTTTTACAAAAAGCAATAAATATATTTATGTATTACTTTTATACTATGTAAGAGTAATAACAATAAGATTAAATGTTATTTTGTAAATATAATAAGCTAGTTTGTAAATATATATTAACACACAGTTTGCAGTTTGTTTTAAAGCCACTGGGGGCCAGTTACATATACACTGGAGTAACATACATTATAATATTTTACAATATGGCAGCAGCTTTTAATATGATCCCTTGTTTGATGATTACTTAACATAACAATTATTTTTCTCCTTAAAAACAATCACCGCTCAAACCCCCAGATATATTAGAAATGAGTACTTGTCAAAGCAGTATATTAATAATAATCTTAACTTTTTTTATTTAATTAGTTATTAAAATACAATAAAACTAATCCACGTGTAATTAGTTTTGTTGAAACTTGAAAGACTAAGCAGAGAATAATGTTAAAATGAAGCGAAATTAAAATGATAAATAGTTTCTCTATTTTATTTTGTTGAAACTACATATCACTGACTAGATTTTCCTCACATACTATAGTTAAAAAACACTAAAAAGTAACAATAGTAAGCTAATAAAATATTTCAATCTTACTGGGGTTTTTTCAGCTTCAAAATATATATTACTATTATACTAATCTACTTAAAAATGGAATCTTTAGATTAATGATGATCATGACAAAGTGATTATTTCAAAATGGTCTCATTAAAATGTTCAATACACTCCTATACACAAATCAAATGTATTGGAATAAATAGTTGGTTGTTTGACTTGTTTAAATTAGTCTAAAGAGTAGGTACAGCAAAGTTAAACTACCTTCAGTAAACAAACAAATAATTGTCAACAAAATGTATTTGTGCAACCAATTGGATTTATTCCATCACAACCTCAAACATACAACACCAGGCAAAATGTTTATTCAACAGTCAATAACAAATTTGATACATAAATTTTCAAATGTCACTACTTAGAATAAAGACTGTAATAATAATTCAAATATTTAATGTGAAAATGTCAAAATGAATTTTCTTTTTAACTAGTCCCAACATAATTAAGAAAAACTACAGATATATGCATTTTAATAATGACTACTATAGTATTTTAGTCTATATAACACATGCAAATTGATATTTTTTAATTGTACAACTTGAACAAATGCATTGATAAAATTAACAGTAAATTTTCTACAAGATTTTTTATTACATGTACATTTAAAAGCTTTTTTATGGAGAGTTTGTAAAACTATATCTATAACAATAGAAATTTCTCATGTATATCAGCAATAAAAAAACTTTGTGATTAAATTACATACTCAACATAAAAATAATAGCAAAACTGGGTTGATAACAATATCAAATTGCAATTTTTTCCAAGTATTAAAACATAAATCTTAATAAAATTGATCAATTTAAAAAAAAACTGAATTCAATGAATGAAGAAAAAAAACATTTTGCCAGGTATAAAAAAAAGTTGAAAAACCCTTCATAAAAATACAAAAATTTGAACCATTACATTTGACCAAAAAAAGTCATCAAATCGGCAAGAATACTCGTTTGGCAAGTTTTAAATGTCTGGAGAAACTTCACCTCAATTTTTTTTTTGAAAAACTACTAATGAAGAAGAAAAATATAATCTTAAAAAAACTAATCAATTAAAAAGTGTATAGTTAAAAAAATGCCAATAGCTCTTTAAAATATGTCTTTTTTACATTGAGGTCGAGTTTCATTTTTTAGCAAGGCAACAAAGGAAAGACATACTACTCTAGCAAGAAATATTCTACATTCTAATAAGAACAAACAATCAAAAACAATCATAATTTCATCAACAACAACAGCAGCTTCGGATGAATAGATATAAATATTTATATATATAAATATGGGTTAGTCAGGTGAAAATAGCACATTTTTGTTTATTTCTTACTTTTAACGATCAGCTTGGCGGAAGTTTCGACTTGCCCTGCAGAGTTGGTAGCTCTGCATGTGAAAGTTCCCGAGTCCTCCTCATAGGTGGTAGCAATGAGTAGCACCACGTTGTTGCCTTCGTGGATCATCTGCACAAAGATTACAACAATGTTTGTCCATAAAATTTGTCTTTTGAAATTTAAAAATATTCCAATTGAAAGAGATAAGATGTATGATCTATAATCAGAGTGGACAGCTTGGAAATAAATCATTTGACTGATGATTAATCAATGGTGAAGTATTCCGATTGAAAGAGATAAGATGTCTGATCTATAATCAGAAGTGGACAACTTGGAAATAAATATGTTCTACCTATAATCAGCAGTGGACACCTGGAAATAAATATGTTCGGCCTATAATCAGTGGTGGACAATTGGAAATAAATATGTTCGGCCGATAATCAGCAGTGGACACTTGGAAATAAATATGTTCGGCCAATAATCAGCGGTGGACACCTGGAAATAAATATGTTTGCCAGATAATCAGTGGTAGACACTTGGAAATAAATATGTTCGGATGATAATCATCGGTGGACACTTGGAAATAAATATTTTCGGCCAATAATCAATGGTGGACACTTGGAAATAAATATGTTCGGCCGATAATCAGTAGTGGACACCTGTAAATAAATATGTTCAACCAATAATCAGCGGGGGATACATGGAAATAAATATGTTCGGCTGATAATCATCGGTGGACACTTGGAAATAAATATGTTTGGCCGATAATCAATGGTGGACACTTGGAAATAAATATTTTCAGCCAATAATCAGCGGGGGATACATGGAAATAAATATGTTCAGCTGATAATCATCAGTGGACACTTGGAAATAAATATATTCGGCCGATAATCATCAGTGGACACTTGGAAATAAATATATTCGGCCGATAATCAATGGTGGACACTTGGAAATAAATATGTTTGCCAGATAATCAGTGGTGGACATCAGTGGACACTTGGAAATAAATATGTTCGGCCGATAATCAGTGGTGGACACTTGGAAATAAATATGTTCGGCCGATAATCAGTGGTGGACACCTGTAAATAAATTTGTTCAGCCAATACTCAGCGGGGGATACATGGAAATAAATATGTTCGGCTGATAATCATCGGTGGACACTTGGAAATAAATATGTTCGGCCGATAATCATCGGTGGACACTTGGAAATAAATATATTCGGCCGATAATCAATGGTGGACACTTGGAAATAAATATGTTTGCCAGATAATCAGTGGTGGACACCTGAAAATAAATATGTTCAGCCGATAATCATCGGTGGACACTTGGAAATAAATATATTCGGCCGATAATCATCGGTGGACACTTGGAAATAAATATATTCGGTCGATAATCAATGGTGGACACTTGGAAATAAATATGTTTACCAGATAATCAGTGGTGGACACCTGAAAATAAATATGTTTGGCCAATAATCTGTGGTGGACACCTAGAAATAAATATGAAATAAATATGTTCGGCCGAAAACTAACAATGGACACTTGAAAATAAATATGTTTGATGGTGGAAACCTGGTATTAAATAGGTTCGAAAGACAAACAACGGTGAACACTTGGAAATAAATATGTTCTACTGATAATCAGCAATGAACACCTGGAAATAAATTTGTTCGGCCGATAACCAGCGGTAGCTACTTGTAAATAAATGTGTTCGATCAATAAGCAGTGGTGAACACTTGGAAATAAATATGTTTGGCTGATAATCAGTGGTGGACACCTTGAAATAAATATATTTAACTGATAATCAGCAGTGGACACCTGGAAATAAAGACATCGTTTGTAAAAGAGGAGAAAGCAAATGTCAGGGTGTCCACCAGTTATGAAAGTTATTCAAAAATTAATGACATGAGATTTTGGTCACAAAATTCATTAGTCATTAAATTCAGATTTAAGGTCATATATTTGTGTAAGCTAATTTGACTGTGTAGGTAAGAATAGTATTTTTGTATACTTTTTCAAAATTAGTTTAAATTAACAACCACTCCCCAGTGATAGCATGGTTCAGAAATAAGAAAATCTTAGAAATTAGAATTTTTGAAATTCTCAGTCCAAGTGGATAGCTAGTAACTTATTTTTAGCACTTTAGAAAGTTCATTTGGTTGCTGGTTAGTCTTATGATCTCCATCTTTCACAAATAATTATGTATAAATCATGAAAAAGTCATGAAATATGTTTTAAATAATTTGGTAGACACCGTGATGTAGGTTCACAGTGTTACTTTCAGATTATTGAATGAGAAAACCACAGTGATAAATTGTGTATGAAAAACCACCCCCAGTACACTCGACCGAAATTTCAACTTCGACCCCCTCACCACCATATAACACATAACAGACATATATATTTTTTTAATGTATTTAGCACCAAGTTTTACTACCTGTTCGGGTTATACACTAACAGACATGTCAAACTTCAACATGTTTTGTCTTATTATAAATCTTGTAAAAATAAACCATTTGAGATAATGACATTTGGAAATTGGTCGTAGTTTGTGTAAATCTATCAAGCAAGTTTGGTGCGCCAAATCACCAGAGATCGATTTACAAAATAAAATATAAGACATGCTTGTCAGAACATAAGTGTCTGGATATTTGTTTTCTATTATTAAAAGGAACAAATACCCGGGAGATCATGGTTCATGGAAACATATTTGTAATCAGTTTTAAAAGTGACTTCAAACAAGATTTAAGGTATAAAACTCACATTATTGTTGTTAAAAAAAAGTCTCAAAATTCTGGGAAATAAAAGAGAGGGGGGCCATAAGATTTTTAAAAAAATCTCCCTGGCGTCAGCTTACAATTGAGCCATAGCCTACTGATCAAGTTGCCGCTGTCTGTTGGCGAAGATAATGTTAACTTTCGTGGATAGAGTGTGTCATGTGGTCAGTACAACAGACCCTCCAGCTGTTTATCTCAGTTTTTAGACAGGAGCCACTACTTTTTCATTCAAGTAGCACCTCATTTATCCTCTAGAAGCGCCAGGGATCGAACCCGGGACCTCTGGACCTGTAGTCAGGAACTCTGACCACAGAGGCGGTCTATTTAAATTGCATACAGTCTTAATTTTATTTTTATAATAATAATAATGATTTTAAAATTAAATTTTGTTTCACTGAAGATGACAATATTGAACTTTCTCGGTGTTTTCCAATTTAAATGTGGCCCTTACGATTGGCTTGGACCATTGTTTACCAATATGTCACAATTAATTTCATACAATCCTTGTATTAATGTCAATTAAATAATGAGATTTTCTCACAGTTGGTTTGTCATCGTATTAACTAGACACAATGCCCTCGCCCATCTTGACTAATGGTGAGGCTAAATAACTAGACCTACTCGTGACGAAGCTAAGAGTATAACCAAGGCCAAAAGCTCTAAACCATTTGGCCATGGGCAGGAGGGGCCCATTTCTGCTCTGTTTGCATAGTCTGTAATTTTTCTATCCTTCCCAAAAGAGGTTAATTACTCCGATGCTGTTGAAAAAGAGCTATAAAGTTTGGCTTCATGGCTCCCTATCATTGAGACCAGATGCCGTTTTGAACCTCCACTCACCCTCCCCCCCCTCCCCCTTGTGAGAACATAAATAGCCCCGGAGTAACCTCGAAAAGTTGCAGCCACCATGCCAACTCTCAGCATCTGATAACAACAGTGGCACTCAAGCGAATGTAAAAATACTTTTATCAGCGCCCACTTCTTTGATGTGCCAATTAGAGTCCTGACTGAAGGTCAATAACAGTTGGTTTAAGAAGAGTAGTGATACACATAAGATAATGTGCTACAGCTGGAATGGTAAGCAAAAACCCCTAATTGACTATTTCCAATTATATAGGGAAACAAAGGCGTGCATATTGAACATTAACGTCCTGCCAAGTGTGTCTTTGGACGAGGATCATAAACTATTAGTCACCGACATGAAAGGCTGGAGGAGGGGTTGCCAGATATTGAAGCAGGAAAAAGAAAAGAAGATAAGGATATGGAAGCTCAACCAAGTGGAGGAGAGAATGAAATTTCAAGCAAGAGTAAAAGGAGCACTACCAAAATATGACAAAAAAGGAGAAGAGAAGTGGCAAAGTTTCAAAAAGTGCATGATTGGAGCAACAGAGTAGATATCCAAAAGAACGAGTGAAAAATGAATATGGGAGGAAAGGAAGCAGTGAATGCCAAGAACAGAACATTTAGAGAATGGTTCACAAAAAGAACAAGAGAGACTGAGGATAAGTAGGGAGGAAAATAGAAATGCAAAGAAGATAATAAGAGAAGGGAGAAACAGACATAGAGTGGACGAAAGTGCTACAGACCGATGTGGAAGGGAGCAAGAAAATATTGTATAGTCAAGTGAGCCAAAGGAGGAGGAAAAATAAGAAAGAGGTCTGAATGATGGATGAAAAAGGATGGATAATGGAGAGGGACAAGAAGGTAAAGAAGTTGTGGAAATCATATTTTGAGAGATTGTTGAAATCAGAGGTGGAAGGATTGGTACGGAAGGAAGAAGACGAAGAGAAGGAAATGGACAGAGAGATGGAATAGGAAGTAGCAGCCCTAACCTGAAAGGAGGTATAATAGGACTTGAAAAGGATGAGGAAGGGAAGGCACTATGAGTGAACGAACTCACTGTGGAAATGAGAACGGCAGCAGGAGAAATGGGTCTACAGTGGTCGTATAGAGTAGTACGGGCAGTGTGGAGGGAGAAGAAATTGCCAGATGATTGGACAAAAGGTATTATATTACCAATATTCAAGAAAGGGGATAAGAAGCGGTTCAAAAATTTTAGAGGCATAACACTGATGTGTCAATGCACGAAAATGTATGAAAAGATTCTGGAAAGGAGAGTGAGTAAAAGCGTGAAGGGAAGATGGAGGGAGGAACAACATAGGTCTGAGGGAAGAGGTTGACAATAGATTTAATATTTGGAATTAAGACAGTTGATGGGAAAGAGATATGAGTTTGTAAGGCATCTGGTAATGGCATTTATGGATGTAGGAAAAGCATATGATAGTGTGGATAGAAATAGAGTATGTAAAGCAATGAATGGAGGATATTGGGGTAGAGAGAGTGGCAAGGAGAGTAAGTAATAGGTATGAATGATAACAATGTGAGTTGTGTAAAGACGGAGAGAGGATAGTAGACAGAGTGGTTCCAAATAAAAAATGGAGTCAAGCAGGGTTGTGCCCTCTCACCACTACTATTTGTATTCTTGGTTGAAATGATCATGAATAGAGTGGTAGGGAAACAGGGTAAGGAGAAAATGAAAGCAATGATGTTTGCAGATGACTTGATGGTATGGGGGTAAAAGGATGAGGAAGTATAGGAACAGTCCCAGGAATGGAATGAGAACGTGAAAAAGTGTGGAATGAAATTTAGTATGGTGAAAAGTGAAGTGATGATGATGATGATGATGACAAGGCAGAGAAAAAAGGCCAAGAAAGGTGATAAAACTTGAATGAGTAGCTTTGAAAGAAGCATATACTGGTAGTGTGAATGAGGCAAAGGGGAGCAGCAGAGAAGATATAGTGAAACGAGGGCAGCAGGGAGAGGTTTTCTACAAGTGTGTAAGATACCTATTATGGAAAAGAGAAGCGCCCCTGAAGTGTAAGGAATTGTTGTATAGAGCATACTTCATAACCATTCTTACATATGCAGTGGAAATTTAGACTTTGGATAAAAGAGAAACAAGGAAAGTAGAGGCCATGGGAATGAAGTTTTTGAGGAGCATGTTAGCTGTCACCAGAAGAGATAGGATTAGGAATGAAGAGGTAAGGTCAAGAGTTGGGTTACAGGTACATGAGTTGAGGAAGCAAGGATGAGATGGTATGGGTAAGTAATGAGGATGGAAGGGGAGAGGATTCCAAGAAGATTAATGAATATGAAGTATGTAGGGAATAGACTGTAAGGGAGACCAAGGAAGAGATGGAACAGATGGCAGCAAGTGTGCATGTGAAAGGAGAGTGGAAGAGGGTGCAAGAGGAAGAATGGTGCAAGGACAGAGAGATATGGAGGCATTTTACTAAACAGACCAGGCCACAGATTGGAAAAAATTTATGTGATGATGATGATGATGATGATGATGATGATAAGCTTTAGAAAGGCATAACTGCCGGTAAATGTTTCCACCATTGTATGGAGGGAGGGTGGAAAATCATTTAGAAAAATCTCGATTCAATCCTAACCTCCCTATTGATAACAAACCATACTAGACTAGCCTTTTATTTAGTTTGTGTGCTCATCGATGCGGGTCATTAAAGATAACAAAATAAATATAGATTATCTTTAGATTGTAAGTTTAGTTATGACAAATTTAATATTAAAGAGAGGAGTGTGTGAAGTCCACTTTTTAAATTCAAAGCAAAGTTGAATCAAATAATATTAAATATTCCTGAAGATGAATCGAAGTTCGAATATTTAAAAAAAAATCAATATTTGATAAAAACATTATGCTTTGCATAACTATGTAAGTTTAAGTATTAAATGTAATTTACAAATTTCCATATTTCAAATATAATTAATATATTTAATCTTGAAATGGTAAATTAAGGTATTAATTTAATGTGTATTTTATTTCAGATTTTTTTTTCTACACTGACACTAATTTGCAATAGAAATATCAGCAGAAAATTTACAAAAATTAAACAAAAATTTGTGCTTTATATATATTTTTTAGAGTTAAATTTGGAATTTCAATCTTGATTCGTGAACAAATATACGAAGCGAAGTCAAAGTTTTCGAAGCTTCACACACCCCCAATTAAGGTAGTTTAGATGTACTTTTGAAACACATGGTTGTTACATTACATGCTGTGCAAACTGGCCTAAGACAACAACACTTAACACCACGGCTGTTGAGTTGGAGTTAGTACATCAAAGATTCCTCCTAAAAGCCACACACTTCATGTACAATAAATTTGGCCGTAATATGATAGTTTGTCAGTAGTAGATTGATTTTTAAAATCATGCTTTAGGAATAATGATTTTCTTACTCAACTAATTAAAACACATGCTGTTTGAGAATGTATAATTTATAAACAATTAGGTTACATAGTTTACAAAATATGCGAAAAGGCCACATGTTCCCCATCCCTGGTCAAAGGAATTACTCTCAAAATTTACTGGGACTGCCGTTGGCAAGATTGGAGTCTGAACCTTGGTCGGGTGTATTGAGGGTGGCTTCTCCTAACTGATTTTCCATTTTACCACCACGAAAATTCGGATACACTTCCTATAAATTTGATCTTCTTCATCCCTAACACACTATCGTAATTAGTACATATGCATATAACCCAAAGGGGTGGTGAGACGCCACGCTAAATAAAATACCCGTCACAGAGTGTAATAAAAGCAAGTGCACACCTGGAAGTCTGCAGACTGAGGGATAACTGCCCCCTCCCTCAACCACTGGATGGTGGGGCGGGGTTTACCCGTAGCCTGCGTCCGGAACTGTGCCGGGCTGCCCTCTTGGACAATCACATCCCGCAAGGGATTCAATGTCGGAGCGACTTCTTGCGTCTCAGGGGCTGAAGGCAAAATAGATAAACAGAGAGAATGGTTATCTAAACATATACATGGCAGTTACAAGCATGGAAAACAGGGAAATATTAGAGAATTTAATTAAAAGTATGTAAAAATCAGAGAATTTAAATACTTGACTAAAAAACCCATTAATTTAGAACCTAATCACATTAAATAATTAAAAGTGAATTTAAAAAATATATTTGTTTATTAGCTGCCAGCATTAAAAAAAAGGAACAATTTAATAAACAAAAATATCATTATTCGCCATAAACCAGCTGAAAAGGCTGGTTAGAGAGGTTAGAGAAAATTGAAAAAGTTTGCCTTGAAAACCTGGAAAAGTCAGGGAATTATCTAATATAAGTTTTTTTTTAGCCACTCTGCTATAAGATTATATAGTTTCATTATAGCCTCACTTTCACTCAATTTAAATTATTAAAGAACTTTAAAAATTACACTTTAATAGAATGGTCAAATGGCTAGATAGGATGTCATGTCAACAGCAAAGCTAAGCTGATACTAACGTTAAAATTTGGAATAAAACATTTTAGCTAGGGATTAGATCTCCAAATCCTTGAATCCAAAACATCCTTAAGGATAGATTAAGGATGAGTTTAAGGTTATAATAAATTATACATATATCTAAATTATTAAGTGAATTCATTTTGTTACCAAAAAAAATAATTTAGTAACTATTTTTATAGCAACCTTATACATTAATATAGGAACATAAACTTTTTATGTTTATTTAATTTTTAAGAAGATTTGAATTAAGATTCGAGGTTTGTGTATAAAAATGAAAGGTTTTGTTTCATAAAATACTAGAAATGACTCATTCATAATTTTTTTTCTAAACGGATAAAACTTGGTTATATCCAATTGCTGACTTATTAAAATACCATTCATGCTTCACACCCTTGGTTCAAACCAGGGGGTGCCACTCACCAAGTACTTTAAGCTCTCCCGAGAGTGTGACTGAGCCAATGGGGTTGGAGGCCACACACTTGTATATCCCTTCGTCTTCAGGGAAAGCCTCGGAGATGCGCAGGGTGTATACATCCCCGTCCTTCAACATTTGGAAGTACTTGGAAGGTTTGATCACCTTGTCTCCTTTCTGCCATTTGATGGTAGGAGCTGTGAACAATACAATGATCACTGTAGATACGTTCTTCCCCCGGGAACTTGTTGACACATCACAAACAAGGGGGTGGGGGCTTGAGCTGTTCTGCAGTCTGGGGTTATTAGAAGCTGCATTTTACTTGGGGAAAGGTGTTGAAATCTTTGATTTTAATTGAGTGGTGGAAGGTAAGTAGGAGTAAATAGATGTATTAGAAGGGGAGGATGTAAGAATATGATAAAAGAGGCCATTTCTTTTAGTTGAGTAAGGGAAATGGGGAATAAAGGGGTTAAGAGTGGAGTATGTAAGGATGGGGTAGAACAGAAGGCCATTAAATTTATTTTAATTTTGCGAAAAGGATGGATTAAGTGCGTGAGAAAAGTGGGGGGGTGATAAAATGAAGGAGCTTGTATCTTGATGGAATGAATATTATATCCCTCTCTTGGATCAGGGCATTTGTGTAAACACACCTGGCTTCCCAGAGATCTTGCATCTGAAATCAACGGCCTGCCCCTCCTTGATGGTCTGGCCTTTGAGGGGCTCCACTATGCCGGGCGCTTTCTCCGCCCCGGGTGTCGAGGGCTTGCTGGGTTGTTTGCCCACAGAGGGCGACTGTACGATACACTCGCAGTCACACCTCGCCTCCCCCGCACTGTTGATGGCCACACACTCATATTTGCCGGAGTCCTCGGGAAGTGTCTCGATGATCAGTAGAGTGTATGTGTTGTCTTCCTCCAAGGTTTTGTGGCGGATGTCCGGGGTCACCTTCTTTCCGTTCTGAAACACACGTTGGTGGTTTGCTTAGTATACTTAACTTGCATTTTATAAACACAATTTTGTATCAGTGCAAGATTTATAAACTGTCCTAGCCTAACACAGCACATCGGACACTTTACACTCAGCCTTAGTACTAGTAGCTGTATTAACAGCAGCTCAAAAGACTTATCTATCCAGGATATATTCCATGTCAGTGTGTGTCTCAATTATATAAACACCCACATCTCTGACCTCATGGTGTGAGGCAATACTACCGCACTGTCAATGATAGGGAGATCAGGGTTCGAATCCCTGTTGGGTGTACTAAGGGTAGATTTATCTCTACGCAAGCTCGGGTACACAACCTCTAAATTCAACATTCCTCAGCTGTAACTAAAACATAAGCGTATATAAACCAAATGGGTATGGAAACATGGTGGTAGACTAAATAATATATATATTATTTACATTTATATGTATAAAAAAATATATATATATATAAGTACTAATATTTGCCAACTCAGGTAGCTCAGACAGTAGAGCGAGAGGTGTGTAAATCTGGACGATGAGGGTTTGAATCCCTGTTAGAGTATCATTTTTATATATTCACACAAATGATTTGTTAGAATGTAATATGAAAAGACAAGTTTATTTAAACAATTTGAGTTGTTAACTACACAGTGTTGTTCACTTTGAGCTAGTGGTTACCTTGAGCCAGTAGACATCAATAGGTTTGGTGCCAGACAGCCTGGCATCGAACCTGGCGAGTTGTCCGGCTGGTACAGTGGTACTCTGCACCGTGGTTAGGAAGCTTGGTGGTACAACGCCTCCTCGCCCCTGCTTCCTTTTCTCCTCTACCACGAGGTTGGCGCTGCACTTTGCGCGCCCACCGCGGTTCTCAGCAATCACGCTGAACACGCCAGAGTCTTCCATGAACACTTGGCGCATGATCAGGATAGACTTGGTGCTGAAAGTGTGCACCTGAAACAAGGAAATGTTTAATATCAGTTAGATAAAAAAAAGGGGGGGGGGATTGGATATTTGGTTTTTGTTTCGTACATAGAGCACTGAATATTTAAATTAATTTGTGCCAAAGGCTGTTCATATTATCAAAAATTTCGATAAATATATCAAGGGGAAAATAAATATATATATTCTTATGCACAAAAAAAACCCACGCTGAAAGAGAGACCATGGCTCGATCCCAGTCGGGTGTACTGAGGATGTTTTTTCCAAAACGATTTCCCACTCTATCTCCACAGAAATTTAGATACATTTCCTCTAAATTCAACCTTCATTCTCTAACACATAAGCGTAATTAGCACATAACTGTATAATCTGAAAAGGTAGTAGGACATGGTGATAATAAAAAATAACAATGATAATAACTTTTAAACATATTTCATTGATTGAATGGTGTTTCAGTGATCAAATATTCTACGGCAGGGGTCGGCAACTAGTCGGCTACTTAAGAAAATAACATCACCATTAAAAGTATTATCTTTCATTCAAGTCGCTTTGGGACTTTACTTTTTTTTTTAGCACCACGCCTTAAAAAATTTTTAGCATCACATCTTACTACCCGTCCAGGCAGGTCACTTTAATATGTTAAGGGTGGGGAAGGTTGAATTTAAAGGAAGTCTACCAGCACTTTATTGGATGGAGAGTGGCAAACCGTTCAGGAAAAAATGCCCTCAGTACACCCAACAGGGATTTGAACCCCGATCTCTCAATCATTACTACTGTTTTAAGTTATGAGAACAATTTCATACTGACAAGTTTGTACAATTTGTTACAGAACTAAAACTAAGGAGTTTTCATCAGTAAGAGAAACCTGAAGGTCTGGTGAGTTCTTAATGGGGAAGTCTTCGCGGTACCACTGTATTTTGGGCAGTGGGTCTCCATCAAACTCCACTTCAAACTTCGCCTGTTCCTGCTCGAAGGCGCGACATGGCTGTATCTTCTTGGTGAACACTGGTGGTATGGCAGGTTTCTAGGGGAGAAAAAAACAAATAGTATATGTTTAGAGACGAGTCAAATCCTATATTTCTTGAATTAGAATCTTATAGTTTTCTTTTGAATCTTTGATTATTTAAAAATGTACAGAGTAAAAGTGAAAGTATTTAAAAATTGAATTAAAAAAAAAGTTGTCTAAAGTTTGGTGTCTTTGACAAATACTATTTTGTTTGTCATGTCTATTACATGATAAACAACAAAGAAAACACTTTTTTTCTTGTGATTTTGTCACCATCCCAACTTCCCAAGTCTATATAATTCCTTTTACCAATTGCCTAAAATTGGTATATCAAAACAAGGTCTTCATAATTGTACTCAAGATACATTTTTGAGATTCTTATATACTTTAGGATCCAAGGGAATTGAGGATTCGAGCATCGCATCTCTATATATATTTGTATTAGTATATTTTCTTGGCACTTTTTTCTTTATTTTCTTTCTTAATGACTCAGGCTGAGATTCTAAAAACTCTTTTGGTATCGTGATTACTTAATTTGAGTAGAGTTGAAGGGAATTAATTGATCACCTACAAATAATATAATATTTTTATAGATTAATTTTAAAATGTTTGTGTTTATGTTTTCAGGTGTTATTTTTACATGTGTTATGCCACAAATATTTTAACAGATACATTTAAGGGGATGGGTATGAAACAATAGAAATTATCTGGAAAAATGTCTTAATGGAGGATGAAAAATAACTTTTAATAAAATAACAAATCAGCTTTAGTGAACGCAAGGCCTGACCTTAATACACTAAATGTCATCTCTGATAGAACTAAGAGCTCTTAAGGAGAAAGATTTATCTTCATTCTCTCTCTCGGTTAACTGATGTCAAATATCCTCTAGTTCAGTTATGTCATGAAGTTGGTGTGCTGGGGTAATAAGGAGCTACTGGCAACATCTACCAAACAATGTTGTTCCCCATTAGTAATTATGCAGTTCCCTCAGAGATGATATCCAATGTAGTCCAGAGCCAGGCATACTAGTCGGAAAAAAATTGGCCTGGACCAATTTTACTGGTAGCTTCAAGTCAGCCACAGTTAGTTACTGTGTGACCAGCATTGCCATTATTCAGGCTTGGATTTAAGAGAGACTGACAGGAGCTAGCGTTCCCGATCCTACACAAATTAAGGCCTCCTTAAACTTTTGCAATAAAAAATATATATTTCTCTTATAGGTAATTTTATAAAAATAATCTTTGGTCATTTTTGGGCAGAAAATTTATAAATAAAATAACAAATATATATATATATATATATTTGAATAAAATAACAAATATATATATATATATATATTTGTTATTTTATTCATATATATATTTAAGGTTTGATACTACTTGCTTCATTGGCCGCATCATCTAAGGCGCTACGCTTGCAATATACTAGACTGCCAATGACGGGGAGGCCAAGGTTCGAATCTTGGTTGGGTGTACTGAGGGTGGTTTTTCAAAATGGTTTTCCACTTTCCCTCCACATAAATATGGTTGTACTTCCTCTAAATATAGCCTCCTTAATCCCTAAAACCATTAGTGTAATTAGCACATAAGCGTATAACCTGAACGGGTAGTAAGACGCGGTGCTAAAAAAAAGTTTGACATTATTTTCTGTCCTTATTAAGATCAACTAAAAACAAATTAAATGTATGATACAATTTTTTGTTTAAACAAATCAGATTTATTGAAACAACAATATTTTCTTATTTAAATAATATCTTTAACATTGAGCTTTTTAACGGTTAATTTTGTTGAGAAAAAATGTAATGGGGACTTATTGAAAAGAAAAATGATTGGTTACTGTCGGGGCCTTCACATTTCTAAACGTGGTCATGTCATTTAATTTTTTTTCCACGCATACACTTCACCATGATTTGAACCAATAACTCAACAGTCTTGATCCTGGTTAGATCTGGTCTAGTACACACATGTACAGACCAACATGAAAGAGGTTGTCGTGAAGATAATCAAACCTCACTCACCACTTGCCCCTGGACAACTCTCTCCTGGGTCTTGGCCTTGTGTTCCACTTCCGTTGTCTCTGTCGCCGTGATCTTGCGGGTGATCTCCAGGTCTCCTTTCACCTGCGGAACAAATGGACGCAAAATTGCTTTTAACTCAGTATCCCAAAGCGAGACTAGCAGGAAATAAAGCTTAGAGAAAGAGACAGGATGTTAGAATCCTAGAGTATTCGAGAGATTCAAGAATTGTCAACGTCTCAAAAAAGTATGTCGAATACAATTATAAATATATTGGCCTCACATAATTTTTTAAAGATACTCATGTAAGTTCAAAGAAGCTTTATAAAACTTTTGTAATAACCAAAAATATTGCAAGGGAGACTATAAAAGAGATGGTAGAAGCGGATAATAGAAAGTGTGCAAGTGAGAGTATAAGAATCTTGAAGATATGTCGAAGGATAGAGGAAGATAGATGCATTTTACTAAACTGACCCTGCCACAGGCTGGAAACAGTTGATGATAATAATGATAATGAATAGCTATCAATTACTTATTGTTTTGATATTGTTTCACATTTGATTAAAATCACTTTAATATTACTATAAAAATAAATTTAATATCAATATAAAAATAAATCTAAAAACAATTTAACTGGTAGAGAATGCTGCCCTAAATCAAAGTACCTAAATTTAATATTTACATCGAGGAAAGATTTTTTAAATATCGAAAACGAGAACGTTTTATATTATGTAACGCAATGTATTGAAAATTTATGGTAACTGTATCGGCGCAGGAAAATCAAGAAATTATATAATTTAGTTTTTTATACATTTCACTCTGTGAATTAATTTGAGCTATTTTTATCTTGAAGCATTGTTACAAAATGTACGCACCTCTTTCTGTGTCTGTTTTTGTTTGGCGACGTGCACCTCGCGTCCATGGATGGACGATTCGGACGGCTCTGGAGGGAGTGACTGGATTGTCTGAGAGTCGATCACAAACTCTGTTGTGCGTCTCGGGACCTGTGGGGAGCCGGTGAGAGGCTGTTGCTCGTTCGTGTCACTGAACACAAGGGGCAGAGAGTGAGGGTCTTGTTAGAGGATGGGGCTGAAGAATAAAATATTTTCCATAAAACAAACACATTTCTTCTTATTTCAATTTTGAATGAATCATATTTTTAAAAGTGATGACCTTCAAGTTTGAACCTTTCACATCTAAAAACTCGAGATTCAAGAACAAGAGAAAATATCAAATTTTAGATTAGGAAAAAAAAAAAAATGAGCTGGGATGCTCAAATCCTATGGTATTTAGGAGATTTTAAAAGACTAGAGGATTCGAATTTGGATTCGATATTTGAAAGAAAATTTAAGATTCGTGTTCGAGAAATATATGATTTGACCCATCTTTATGCAGTTTAATTTTTTATTTTTTTTATTTCTGTTTCAAATTTGTTTTAGAGCTCTAATACTTGAGATTTGGATTCGTAAAACAGTGGATATAACTCAGTTCTAGCTTTTATTCTTGAATTTTTAAAAATCCAAAAAAATGTATAAAAAGAGTTTTTCTATGCACATTTTTAACACTAATACAACAAACTCATTATAGCTTGTTAAAGGAGAGGTAAGAATATAATTTTTATGATTTTTATCATTATAAAGAATAAAAATAATACCAAAACAAAGAAATAAAGTCCATAAACTTTTGGCAACGAATCATATAAGCTACCTGGGAGGTTGTTCGCAAAAAGTATTAGTTTTCCAGATTCCTGGATTTTAGTAATCGTAAATATTGCTATAAATGAATGTTTGAGTACTCACAGCTTCTGCTCGTAGCTCTGGGCCATGCCTTTGGCTACAGACGAGGCTACGATCTTTTCCCCCGGGATAGCGAACTGGTGGGTGGACTCCCTCAGTCGAGTCTCCTTCACCACCTGCTCCTCTTCAAGCTGGGGAAAACATGTCATTGACTTTGTCAATAATACAGCGTCTTACTACCCATTCGGGTTATACGCTTAAGTACTAATTACGCTAATGGATTAGGAATTGGGAGGGTTGAATTTTAGAGGAAGTGAACCCGCATTTGCGTGAAGGGAGAGTGGAAAACCATTTTAGGAAAAACCACCCCCAGTTCACCCGACCAAGATTCGAACCTCGATCTCCCCATCCTCGGCGGTCGAGTTCAACACGACTAGCGCGTTAGCCAACTACACCACCGAGGCAGGTGACTTTGTCAACTTTGGCTCATTAACTGTTACGAAATGATCTGCCACATGGTGCTAGTGATAAGAGCAGGTTTATCAACCCTGACAGTCTTTACAAATCCTTTTATTTTTGTTTAAGGCTATCTGCATATTTACACTATTGGATTTGAAATAAAGGAGGTAGAACTTAGGGGAGATGTAACCACATTTCCATGGATAGAGAGAGAGAGAGGGGGGGTGAAAATAAATGTCCTAAAAACCACCCTCAGTACACTCAACAAGGATCTGAACTATGATCTCCCCCTCATCGGCAGTCCAGTCTATTTCGAGAGTGATGCTTTAGAACACTCGAACCCCCCAAAGGTTTAATATTCTGTTTGTTTAAAGGAGAAATGTAGGAGTCACGATATAAGTAGCTATATTTCGACTATGATCCCAGGAATTTCCAGACATGCCAAGCGCATAAAAAAAAACAAAGAAACATTTCACAAGGAATGAGGCAGGTAAGTATTTGACATCTTTTTTTTAAATTGCTGTATGAAGCTACGAAAGGCCTAGCAAGCCGGTAGTAGAAAATATATGGCTTGAATAAAAAAAATTACCCAGGCCACAGGCTGGAAACAGTAATGGATCCAAAGTAAATTAAATTGCTGGATTTAAAAAAAAAACTTTTAACTTATATTTTTTTCAAACTTATATTTTTTTCATGTATTAGAGTAATTTTGTTAAAGAATCTAGTCAGTTATTTATTAAAGAGACTGTACCTCCTTGAGCTTCGTGTAATAGTCCTCGCCCTTCTTGCTGCGGACGGCCTGTTGCCATTCCGTCTCAGGCTCTCGTATTATCTTCTGCTTGACCGCGTCGTCAATGTCAACGTGCTCTTGCAGTAGAGTGCTGCGCTCTTCGAACACCTTCTCCAACTCAGTCTCCTGGCGCTCCTTCTGGTACTGCGTTAGCTCATAGTCGTACCACGCTAACACGGGGACAACACACTTTCGGTAAAAGGGAGGCATGCGTTCTGGATGCACGGCACAGTCAAATTTGTTTTAGTCAAGAGGGGAAACATTGTTTCTTATTCACTTTTTTTAACTTGACTCATTTTAAGTTGTTATTTTATTACTTTTAATCAAGAGGGGAAATAATGTTTCTATTTTACTTTTTTAACTTGACTTATTTTAATTTGTTATTTTATTACAAGTATGACTTATCGTAATATCACATTATGAAGGTATTACAAATTAATTTTTTAGCTCATGATGGTTAGTTAGGAATTTTACGACCAAAGTTTAAGTGACTATTTTCCGACACCTCAACAAATAGATTCATACCGACATGTTATGAGGAACACATTCAATATAAAAGGGGCAGAATATTTTAATGACTAAAGATGACTAATGTGTCAATAGTTTGTTTCTTAAAATGGGTTGAGGTTTGGACCGAGACAAAAAAATATTAATCATAACAATTTAGTTAATAATGTATTGGATGAAATCTCAATAAATGACTCTTAACTAATTGGTACTTTGTAATTTATGGAAACGTTCAATTATTGCATCTTTAATGGGAGCTAAATCATATATTAATATTGGGTTTGAAAATTAAAGTTTTTTTAATCTGTTAATTTTTAGATTAATGAACTTAATAAATGGTAGATAGGGAATTAATAATATAATATTATAATCAAATAATGATAAATGAACAGAAGAAAAAGGTTTAAACAACAAGAAGACACAATGATAAAAAAAAAGGTGATTAGCAAGATTAGCAAAGACAGTTAAATTTCCAACAATGTCTGCTATAACTAAGGTTTTATGTATTTAGAAAAACGTTGTGTGATTAAAAATAAGCTATTGATTTAAAAAAAAAGTTTGGTAAATTAATGTTGTATCGCTGAATTTTAGTTAATCAGTAGCTATAAATGTCCATTATTTGAAATGTGGTCAATGATTTGCAACGTGTCTCTTGATATTCATTGAGCTTAAGTCATTTGAGCACAAGTCAGAGAAAATAATAATTAAATATTTTCTTAGTGTTAAAATATTTTACAATTATTTTACTCAAACAATATTAACTTTTCTTTAAGTAAAAGATAATGAAGTAGTTTTTTAATGATGTGAGCCAAAATTTATTTTCTATTAAAACAATATAAAACTACAAAGAACTGAGGTACCCAAGTTTTCCTCATAAATTTACACTAACAGAATCAAATAACATTTAAATATTTTTCACACGAATGGAATGAATATTTTTAATAAACATAACATGTATCTTGAAACCAACATCTTCCATCTGCAAAGTGTGACATAGCACTAGTTGTTAATTAACATATATTTGGTTAAAATCAAATTATATAAGATAGAGTTGCTCAAATAGATTTATATGTGCTTCCTTTAATCAATGCATGTAGTATTTTTGGAATAGTTTATTAATGATGGTGATCTGGACTTTTTGCTAAAGTTTGATTCAATTTATAAAAATCTTTATCTTAAATTTTTTTTAATACTATACTGAAATCCAGGCCATTTTATTCAAAAAACCCAGTATGAGAAACTCAATTTTATATTTGTGTACTACTCATGCATAAAACATAAAGTTCAACATTTAAAAAAACTATTGTATTGTTATGATGAAAAATAGATGTGGAAGAAAATTTAAAAACCACTATTTATAAATTACTGTAATTAAGAAATAATTATTTAAAAATAATATTAGTTTCTAAGTTTAGCACATGCTTAGAAGTCATAAATAGTTTCTAATCTCTAAAGAATATTAGTTTGAGTTAGAGTAATAAAATGTCAGGGCAGGACACTACAAAAATATTGACACTACAACATTGCAAAATAGTTGAAAAAATGAACATATTTTGAATAATTTAAAAAAAAAAGTCCATACCTGACCTTTCCCTGAATGCAGGCATGAAGTCAAACAAAGAAGTCGAAGTCACTTTAATAATCCCGCCTGAGCGCAGAGGACGAGCGGGGCGCTTAGAGTGGCCACCGCCCGTCAGCGAAGCAGTAAGGGAGGATAAAGGAGGTGGGGAAGGGTCCTTGTGTGTTTTGTGCAAGGCGTGTCATACTGTGCATGTTAGTATAATACCATCCCCAAGTGCACTTCACTAAACGGTACTTTTCAAACACTTCATTGATATTTATAGTTGCGCCGATTGGAATTGTAGAAAAATGAAGCACACATGAAAGTAAAAACACTAATGCATATTTATAAGTACGTCAATGTTTCAATGCCATTTGGCATCTTTCTCAAAAGGTAGTAATCACATCATCATCATCATCATCATCGTCATCGTTGTCTTACTATTATCTGCTCCTCCCATCTCTTTCTTGGTCTCCCTTGCGTGTTTTCCCTCCGAACTTCATCACCATCACTCTCCTTGGGATCTTTTACCTCTCCAGCCTCCTTAGATGACCAGCCCATTTCACCCTTGCTTCCTCTACTAGCTCATGTACTCTAACACTCTCATTACATGCCCATACCATTTCACCCTTGCTTCCTCTACTAGCTCATGTACTCCAACACTCTCATTACATGCCTATATTATTTCACCCTTGCTTCATCTACTAGCTAATGTAATCCTGTTTCTCCTTATGACAACTAGCTCTCCATGGCCTCCATCTTCCTAGTCTTTCTTATACCCAATGCCCAGTAAACTATACAAGGTAGTAAAAATAGTGTGTACTAGTATAATAGTAGTCATAGTTTCTACCACCTCCCTTAAGAAGATGCCATTTGACATTGAATAATTAAGTGTTTTTAAATATGTATAACTGTTTTTTTACTTTTATTATTGCTTAATTTTATAAATCTCTTTCATAATCTTTTAATAACCTAATATCATAACATGCTTTTTTCCACTTTAATCCATATATATAGTTTTAATTTTAATCAATGTAAACAAATTCTGAGTTTAAAAAATAATAATTTTAAGGTGTACGGTCAGTAATTGATACAATATATTCCAAATTAAATTTTTTACATCTATTTTGATGTACAGAATATTTCAAATTTTTCAGTTTTTAATACCATTAAAAAAAGTAGTCTAAACTCTAAGTTATTTTTTTAGAGATATAGATATTAATATTGATAAATAGGCTAAAACTTTTAATCTATTGGTCTCCTAACTTTTTTTTTAAAGTAAAATGCCCGAAACAAAAATTAATTTAATGGAATGCACTGTATGTACACTTTGGAAAGTGTGAAGTAAAAGAAGCTGTTGCCAACATAATACAAAGTACGCGTTGTAAGTGCAGTGTTAGTGTTTATCTGTCAAATATAATAAAGAAATCATTGTATCAAAAACCATGGTTCATGTATCATGTTTTCTTTTTTAGTAGTTCATTGTAATAGTGCACACAAATAAAAAAAATGTTATTGTCACAAATTAAAAAGTTCAATAATAAAAACAATCAAAAAGCTAGACATAGTCGGCTCGAATAAACACTCGCCATGAACTCCGCTGCAATTAAATCTTCTCATTTTACTCCAGCTTGTTGAAAATATTAGAAAATTCTTTTACACAATATGTTCTGGAATAGAGGTTATTCCAGTAGAGTTTCCGAATTAAAAATAGGGCTTTACAGCCCCAAATAAGTGTTGAATGCTCATCTCGGTATAGAAGAATAGCTGAGTTTAAGGTATCAACAAACTTAGATATGAATTCACCTAAATATTTGGAAATAAAATTTCAGTTTTTCAATCAATACAATCTTCGTTGCAAGTTCAATGATGCCTCGTGCACACTGTACCTCGATGACATAACCTAAAAAAAGAAACACACAGTTTGTCGACTCGTCCGTCTCGCACAGTCGCTGAAAAACGTCGATAAACTTACGCCTTGGAGAGTTCTTCAGCACGTTCCTGTAGTCATCCTCCCTCGCCTTGACGGTTAGCACGGTCTCTGCGATGGCCTCACCCGCGGAGTTGCGGGCGACCACTTCCACCTTTCCGTGGTCATACTGGCGTGTCTTGGGGATATCCAGGTGCCACATACCATCGTATGTCAGCTTGTAGCGCGTGCCCTGAAGGAATGAAAACAAACATGGATATGGATATATATATATATATCACACCCCATAATACTACCTGTTCAGGTTATACACATCTATAATTACTTTGATCAGGCAGGAATGAGGAAGGAAACATTTTAGAGGTAATCTACCTGCATTTTTGAGGAAGAGGATCGAGGAACCATTTAGGAAAAAAAATTCTTAGTAGACCCAGCCAGTATTTTAAACACTATCTCCCCATCTTCATTAGACCAGTCTAGCACGAAAGTGACACCCTAGACTGTTTGGCCAGTGAAACGTGTCACACATAGATAGAATCGCACTTGGTCATTAACAAGATGGCCACAGCCAGGAAAAATATGGCAACCTTAAAAACTATAGGTAAAAACTGTTAATAAAATCAAGTAAGTTTGTAGGACTGTGCGAGGTACACTGTTTTTAAATCAAATGGAATATTCTTGAAGCCAAATCAAAGTTCAAATAGTTTTTGTTAGTGGTTATATTAAACTATTACTTTATGCACTATAATCACTTAGAAGATACTTTATTTGGCAAGTGATTGTAATATTTAACCCAATTTGAAATTTAATTACTATCACAGTATGCAGTTTGATTACTTCAAATGTTTTCATATATTATCAATTTGCATCATCTCAAAATGGTGAAAATTGATGGATTATTTTAGCTGTCAACATTTTTCTGGTTAAGATTCATAATTATTGTTGAAGCCTGAATTTTTTTCGAAGCTTCTCATAGTCCTAGAATTCTGTATTCGACCAAGAAAATGGTATATTTGGCTGTCTAGGGAAGATAAACATCTTAATGGCATTATATACTAACACTAATTTTTATCAACGCCTCTAAAAAAAAAAGTTTGGGTGCATTTCATAACAAATAAGGTATTTTTCTTAAATCTTTATAAATCTCGATACAGGTTTTAGTCAGAGAAATTTAGATTTTTTGGATCAGGAAAAAGTTGTAAAAACATTTTTTCAGGAAGTTTGCATTGGGGCCGCCATGAATGAGTGACAAAGTGTTCCAATGGCTGACCATTGATCCCTGAGGTCATACATTTGTCTAAGGATTTAATAATATTTATAAATTTATGTATTGTTTTCTTTAGTAATCATGAGGTTGTTTTGAGAGAGAAATGTTTACTGTAGGAATATGCGAGATTCAAAAATATCTCGAATAAGACAAGAAAATAACATCTTTATCTCGCCTCGAAAGTTAAAAATGAATCTTAAAAATTTTAGAGGAAAAAAACATGTAAAAAACTGCCCCAAGAAGTTTACAAACCAAACCAAGAATTTATGAATTTTAATAATACCATGAAGGCTGCAATTTTTGCCCAAATACAGTCTTCACTAAGAAATATTTTTTTTTAATATATATATATCAAACTTTAACATTATAAACTGTTACACTACTTGATTAAATTATTAATGGTATACTGTGCAACTATCACCATCTTATTAATTGTATTCAAAATGTGTATATCTTGCATGTTAGAATGAACTATAAGTAGAGCCCTGTAGAAATTGTTTTATTTTTAGTTAAATTTCGTTTTTTAAATCTCACTTTTCGGCGTTATTTCGTGTTTACTCAAAATTACATGTTATCTGAGGTGTTTGAATATTATTTATATATTGAGACAATGTATACAAAATTAAAATTTACTATTGAAACCTTTTATATGTGCTTTAAAATTCTTTATCAAGTTTGTCTGCATATATCACAATTTTGTAGCCTAAAGTTAGCTTGCACTACAGCAAAATACTAATCACATTAGAGCATGGTCAAAATTTCTGATTAATTTCTTCTTAATTACGTGTTTATTTAAAGTTTTTTTATTTTGTAAACATGGTGTTATTTCATTTTATAGGTTTATTTCGTGTAACAAGAGGATTTCGTTTTATTTAGATTTTAAAAATCATTGTAAATCACGTCTAAAAACTATCAATGGAAAAAGTACTTGATTCAATCTTTGTACGGCACTTTTCGCTTTATCGCGTCTCACAATTTTTACGGGGCTCCAACTATAAGCTAATCCAAAGCAAGCGCCAGCACAAATGTCAAAATGAACTTAGCTCTCTATGAACTTTTTAATAAACATAATTTACATTTTTTTTACTTTCAAAGGAAGTTGTCTCATTCTCACCTCTAGATATTTTTTATATTCTTATCTTGATATCATTTTTAATTGCTAAATTGGTTCTCGCACATCCTTATTTTGTTGTAGAAGTATGTCCACATAGCCTGACAATTACCGTGCATTCTCCTCCGTTATATAACTTAACAATGAATATACAGTTCGTTTATTTGACTCACATTAACAACAGTGTGGCCATTGACGACCCACATGACCCGAGGTTTAGGGTGTCCGGTGACTCGGCAACAGAACCGGGCGCTCTCTCCCTCTGTGACTGTGAAGGGCTCAGGCTTGGTGACAAACGTCGGTGCCAGCTTGGGCTTCATTTCGTCTCCCGGTTGCTCTGGGGCCCTGGATAAAAACAATTTACAACACGGTTAGACAAACCTTCTTGATCAATTAAGGTTTTAACTTGAGACGGGTCAAATCCGAATCTTGAATCCAACTTTTATAATTTCTTTCAAATCTAGAATTCAAATTTACATCCTCTAATAAGATTTACACTTTTGGTTAAAGTGAAAATTTCAAAATTAAATTTAAAATAGGTTGCTCAAAGTTTGGTGCCACTGACAAATGCTATTTTGTTTGTCATATCTATACGCCATAAACTACAAAGTAAACACTTTTTTTAGTAATTTAATCTCTTTTTATTTGTTATTTTGTTACTCGCCTAGTTAAACAAGTCTAAATAATTCCTTCTACCGATTTCTTAAAATTGTTATTTTAGTTCAAGGTCTTCCATAACTGTGTTTAGATTTTTTTTTAGATTTCTATGAATTTCGAATCTCTAATAACACACGATTCAAAGAAGTTGAAGAATTGAGAATATGAGCGTCTCATCTCTAGTTTTAACCCTTCTCATTCCAACTTTTAAAAGACCCATCAGGTCATGCCATATGATATCAGAATAGTGAATTACATGTGTTGATACCTTCTAGAAACATTCTCTTCAACCTATATTTTCAAAACATGTGTGAATTTATTGTTAAAATTATCACTATACCCCACTTGGGGTCATGACGCGTGTTGTGTATAAATATAAAAATTTCTTGGGAATCAAAAACTGACATCAAGCTATCGTTGAAATTTCACTTAAAATTTGCATATATATTAATATATATTTTTATTTAAATGACAAAGTTGTGCCATTCATGTTTGAATATAAATTTATCAATACATTAATTAATATGATTGATTACACCCTTCTGAGTCAGAGGTGGCTGCGTTATCTGATAGCTCGTGATCTTAATCGATTTCTCTTATATAACTGACAATTTCTGTACGTCCATCACAGATTCTGCCTTAAAAAATGGGTGGAAAATGACCCTGTATAGGGGACGACTGCTTGATAAATTAATGGTAAGAGCATTGGCGTACTAAGTCAAAGGTCCTGGGTTCAACTCGTGTGCTAAGGTGTCATTTTAAAATAAAAAAGAATATGATATTAATATGAGTTGAATGTGTTGAGAGAGATTAAAATTTTTTTTATCACAACATCTTATTACCCATTCAGGTTATATACGCATAGACTACATGATAATTACTCTTAACGGGGTATGGATGTGGATGGAAGCATTTTAGAGGTAATCGGTGATCTACCAACATTTGTGTGGACAAAGAGTGGGAAACCATTTAGGAAAAACCACCCTCAGTAGACCCAACCTGTATTCGAACCCTTATTTCTCCTTCATCAGACGGCCAGTCTAACACGAGAGTGACGCCTGAGAATTAATTAAATAAAATAATTCATTTTGACTATTATATTAGTAAATTATGTCATTAAATAAATATGATAGAATTGTAGAAAAATAACCACAAATAAAATGTAAAAAAAACATAACACTTGTCAATAAACACTTCAAGATTTCTATGCCACATGGTATTTTTCTCAGGAGGTAATTGGCACCACTAAAGCCAACTTCCTATTCAGTCTATGCACTACAAAATTCAACTCTAAAGTTATTGTAATTAATGCCACTTACAGTTGCCATGCGGCCTCCATTTCTCGGATCCGCTCGATACTCTTCATGCCCTTAGGGAGCTGCGAGTCGTAGATGATGCCAGGTTTGCCAGCCGTCTTGATGACAGCCCGGGTCTCATCCATGCCATACAAGTTGGTAGCCCTGCACAGGTACTCTCCACTGTCCTCCGGGTACACCCAACCAAAGTTCATTGCCACGTAACCAAAGTCATATATCGGCGTGAAACGATTCTCTATAGGGCAGATGAGAGGAAAAGGGGTTGGAATTATTGTCGGTGATATATTTTAATGAGAATGTGGCCAGTGAAAAATAAATACATAAAACCACTATTTGTACAAAAAGTTCATAAAGCTTGTATTAAACCAAGCATTTTCTGTTGATTCCGAGTCGGACATACATTCCCTAACTCTGCCATTGCTAAAGAATAGAAATTAAATTATAATAAGTGTGCATTTTTTTCCTTAGTGAGTGCAATAACACAATGAGGTCATTAACATTTGTGTTTGTTTTTTTATTAATCTTCATACTTCAGTAAGCATATATAGGGAGTTCTCCTATAACACATGTTTTTACATCGCAATTTGGACATAACATGATCAGTGTAATAGGAATTGTTTTTTTTATAACTTGGTCTCGAGATTTCTACCATGTGATTCCCTGTGCATAGTACCTTGTGCGGTAATTGTGCCTGTCCAGCTCAATGCCAATTATACAATTGTTTTTTTCTCTTTGCACTTTATTCTGTTTCATGTAATTAAGGTATTATTTTGGTATTTAAATACTTAGTATTTATTTTTAACATTATTTTGCACAAACAACATAATGTAGATAATATATAAAACAAAAATGAACTGTAAAATACCCACAGTTGGTGACTGGTAGTCGAGTTGTCCACCACCAACGTATGTAAAAAAATAAACGAAAAGTAATTTTTCATTGGTCTGGTGAGTATCCACCACCTAACCTAATGTTTTCTACAACACAACTTTGCTTATAAAGCGATGTTTTTCTGTAACACGACTACCGCGTTATAGAAGAATTATTTCAAATAAACAAACAAAAAATACATTAACGCAAATATTATAATATTATTAGTTATATAGTTATTATTTATGAAGTAGCGCTTTTGTTTTTACTAATCAATATAGCACACATTCTTTTACATAGCACCAACCCGATAAATGTGTCTGCTCCCATTTAATTCAAACTGTAGATTAAGGGTGTGAAATAATAATGATGTTTTAAAAAGATAATAAGAAATCAAATCATTGAATGGTAGGCGGGGGAGGGGGGGAGGGTGGTTGAGTCCCACAATTATGTCCCACTGTGGTTAAAGCCTTGGTCTCCCTAGGCTAGAGCTGAAGTAACATATCAGGTAACTCACTGTGAGGCAGAGGTTTCCCATTGAAGAACCACTCGACCTTCATGTTGGGGTCACCGACTGGAGCCAGTTGACACTCAAACTTGGTCGTCTGCATCTCGACTAGAGAGTTTTGGTCCAAAATCTGGGTTACAAACCTATAATGACAACCCCACGCATATAGTCACTTCTTTCACTGGTCGATAGGATTTACAAACAATAATTGACAAAAAGAAAACGCTGATTAGGGATGCATCACGTTCGATATCTTTTGTAAACTATTTAAATTAAAGGTGTGCGAGTACTAAAAAATTTAGAGTTCGAGTTGAGTTTTAATAGCTACTTGAACACAACTCGAAGATTTTTTGTAAAAATTCAAAAATATTGAGTACTCAGAATTTTTTATTTTCTCTCGAAAATTCTGACTTTGATTAATTTTATTCAATTTTAAGGTATTATTTCATATCAATAGAGTCCCTCAATATTTATTTTTATCTGATTAAAAAAAAACTCTACAGTTACATTAAATATACTTAAAAATCCAAATTTGTGTGACTATAATTTTTTTTCACAACAAATTGTCACTCTAAAAACTCTATAATTGTACTTATGATTTATAAATGGTTCCATTACAGAAATTCAACTCGAAATATTTCTAGTCCAAATTCTTTATATTAATCAGGCTATCCCCCCCCAAAAAAAAAACTTAAAGTTTTTGTTTAAACTCGGCTCCAGGTGAAAAATGCCTACCCGCACACACCTAATTTAAATGTCAGCAGATTCCATGGGTTGTCCATTTGAAGTGCATGCTCACTGTATTAAAAAAAAACAACACAAAACCCCAGACCATTAACTTATACTTTAACTGAATATAAATCAAAACTAACAAAAATAAATATTATTTTTAAGAACCATTTGTTCAACAGATCGATCAATAATAGGAATTTAATCAAAACGTTTACAGTAAATTCCTTCTGATCTGAAAACAGTTCATTTTCAATCACTTGCTTGTTTTGTAAGATTAGCGATTCAGTAGTAAAATGAATTAAGTTTGATTTATAAAATGGTAGAATTCAAACCACCTTTAATTATAATCAAATGGATTTTAAGAATTTAGTGTAGTGGAAAATAGTGAGAGGAATATTAAAAAAAGTTACAACAGTATTTTCCTGGAGGAAGATCTTAAAACCACTATGAAAAAAAGGATTAATTTAACAATTGTAGTCAGTCGGGATGTACATTTTTCCTCCTATACTACCATAATATCAGGCACACTATTTATGTTACCAACCATGGTAATGCTACTACTAGTATTAAAAGTACTAAAGCTATACCTCAGAGGATTTGATTTGTATCTCAAGTGGATACATCAAATAAATGGGGGCAGATTTTGTCGGATTCCCAAGAAAACAAGGAAAAAATCTCTATTTCCTGAGTCTTGAAATTAATAGGCTTATTGAACAAGACAGAACAATTTTAACAGATATGTGCATTTTGAAATATTCATCATAACCTGGGTAGCTCAGTTTGAAGAGCGTTTGAATGTTAAAGGATCCTCTCCAGGATAGTTGATGCTTATTGAACCTTAGAGAACAGCCTATTAGAGAAGTGTGTTTTGAACAAGCTTCATAACCTGGGTTGCTCAGTTTGAAGAGCATTGGAAGGCTATACTAAAGGATTCTTTCCAAGGTAGTTGGCGCTCATCTTACCTGGGCGGCTGCTTCTTGTCGGCATCGTAAAGATCCTCCTCCGTGAGATGAACCTCAGAGGTGTATTTCTTGATGGTTGCCTCCATCTGCATCAAAGCCTCAGATTTCTTCATGCCTCTAGGAACCTGGTTCTGCAGGATGATTGAGGGCAGCTCTGGAACAATAAATAATCAACAAAACATGAATAGAGAAATAATTCTGTTTCAATTTTGTCTTTATATTTCATAATTTTGTAGCCTAAAGTTAGCTTACACTACAACAAAATACTAATCAAATTAGATCATCTGCTTGATTTCATGTTTATTCTTTTAAAAATTTTTTTAAAGCGGTGGTATTTCGTTTTATAGGAGGATTTCATGTAACAAGACAATTTCATTTTATTTAACTTTTCAAAAACATTGTAAATCATATTTAAAAATTATCAAAGGAAAAAGTAATTGATTCCATCTTTGTATGGCACTTTTCTCTTTATCACGTCTCACAATTTTTATAGGGCTCTACTCGTGTATTTAAAGGAGAAATCTATGTATAGGCCTTATCCAAACGTTTTATCTCGGTACCAGATTCAATAGTAAGGGTCTATTTCTAAACTCTCTGGCTAAGGGGGAAATATATTGTCTTGTATTCAAATGATTGCAGTGGTTTAAAGATGCTTTGTTATAATTATCTCTTAAGGAAAATCTCTTATCCTTAGAGACATGTAATATATATATATATATGTATGTGCATTCAATGTTCATTTCCTGTGTTTGTCCTTGATGTTATTTGTTCCTTTTACAGGTTTCTATGTAAGTCCTGTCATTCTTTACCATTTTACTTTTTCTCCTCAAAACCTCTCCGCCATCCCTCACCTCTTTATAGAAGTTTATTTGTGCATTTCACACTCCCTCCTAACAAGTTCCGATAGAATGAAACACGAGTGGGTGGGAATGATTGATATTTTTCAAGGGGCTATATATCCAGTGGCAGCAATGTAAAGTGTGAACTGTATTCTTTTCATTGTCAAATTCATCTTGTGTTCATTCTCCTTTGTTTGTTTTTATCGACCTTTACTTTTCCTTCTACCAAATATGTTCTAATTTGAAATGTATCTTATGAAAATTAAATATTTTTATTTTGGCTCATAAAACTCTAAATTAGTTTGTTTTTTAAAAATACATGTTTAGTTTTATGTTTAAAAAGCTTGACCTACAGCACTACTGTGTTTATCTGAGTCGGTGGCTTTGATAATGTTCATCGCTGAGGATATCTAAGGAATGTAGATTTAGAACCTTACTAGAAAGGTTTAAAAATACAAAGCGCTAATGACCCCTGGTCACATACAAATCGTACGGAAATCGCATCAACTTTCTCACTCTATTGTTTAAAAATGGAGATATTTACTCAAAACTCATAATATATGTGAAACAAAATAATATACACTAGCAAACCCGAGCAAAAATTGCATTATACTTACGTTAAACATTTTTTGACTCCCAGATTTAAATTGTATGATTTTCTTTTTAAAGAATTAAAGTCTTCACTAGTATATATGGACAAAAAAAATTATCGATATTGGGTCCACAAGGGCTAATACTCAGTATTAAAATTTCAACTTCTGGTTAAAATTCTCGACATTTTATTACGGGTTGCACATCTTAAGGTTATCGCATCTTTAATAAATTCTTAATTTATATATTGAAACCAATAAAAAAGGTAGATATTGAATATTGAGTCTTAAATAATAGCAATAGATCATTGCTGTACAAATATTTCCCCTAAGAGGTTAAAGAAAAAAGAACATACACTTTTTGAGAGAACTACTTATTTACTTACTTTATAGGAATTAGAGAATTATTGCGTTAAAACTTAAGTAGTATCTCTGTACAACTAAAGCTCACAAAATTGTATCAATATATTTGCCAATATCTCCGGAACTGTTGGTTTTATAAAGATATATTTCAAATAAAAGTTTATTATTTTTAATAGTACTACCATTTTGCAATGGTAAGTTATTTAGTATTTCAAAGAGTTGCGGAGATATGCAAATTTCCACTTCTGTAAAGTACCATAAAATTCATTTTCATAGGAAAATGAAAATAGCCATTTTGTTTATAATCTTAATCAATGCAGAAATACGAATTATAATCAAAATCGTTATAGAAGGTTTTTAGAAAATTGATTTTTTTCTCTTTTCTCCCTTTATTAAACAGACACACAGACAGACTGCATTGCAAAAAACACTTTTTCAGGTTCGGTTG
>CABFWO010000076.1:197771-230451 GCA_902155825.1 Timema genevievae
CAATACTTTTTCTACCTGTATTATTATTATTAGCACCCCCGTTCGGGTTGTACACACTTTCGCTAATGTGTGATCGTAGGGTGATTGTGAAACGAAATGGAGGACCTACAGTTTAACGTGGAATCCGAACCACGGTGGAGGCCTGGCATTCCTCACATTCACAAGTTGTGATTAATACATGTCTTGTCAGAGGTGAAGGAAGGGTTTGGCATTCAGATAAATCTGTGCCGGGACCGAGGATTGAACCCTGGACCCTCAGCACAGAAGTTTGACACCTTACCCCTAGACCACCAGGTCACCCTAATTCTACCTGTAAGATGGCGAGAAAGTAAATATACCAGACCCTCAACCTCTATATTAAAATGGTGACACTCCTTTTGGCAGCTTGAGTCCTTCAACACTAGGATCACTGTGGTTATTCCTATCATCACCCAGCAGTGACACTAGCGAAGCCCGGTGTTGAAGGACTCAAGCTGGCAAAAGGAGCAACCTTACAACCCCTGAAAGGTTGAGAATCTGTTTCTTTCTTGTCTGTGCCCCTGGTGGTACCTAAGCTACCTGTAAAACTAGTTAAACCAAGCAAGGGTATTAGGTAACTCTCCTTCGTGTAGAGTAGTGTTTGCCAAACTGTGGGAAGTGTACCCCACAGATATGCATGAAGAATTTCAAAGGGCATATGACATACCCCTGAGTTTAATTAATCATGACATATCACCTACTTCAGTGATCTAAGGCTTCACTCTTGCAATAGACTGCTAATGACGAGGAGATCGAGGTTAGAATCGCGGTCAGGTGTAGAGAGTGAATTTTATTATATAGTTTTACATTCTCGCCATACAAATGCAGTTACACTTTTTCAATACTCAGCATTCCTCATTCTTAACACATAAGCATGGTTAGAACATAAGTGTATAACCTAAACGAAAAGTAAGACACGGTGTTACTCACTCTTGCAGGACACTGTAGCCCTGGTAGTATCCTCTCCTAGATGGTTGACAGCGCGACATACGTACTCTCCGGAGTCCTCTGCGTACGTATACAGGATGTCCAAGGACACAAAACCCATGTCGTACACAGTCCTGAACCTGTGCCCGCTAGGTAGGAGCTTGCCATTACGGTACCACTCGATGCGTAGGTTGGGGTCCGTCTTGGGCTCCACTCTGCAGTCAAAGTGCACCCGCTCACCTTCGCCAATGCTTTGGGACACAATCTGAAAGGAGTGGAGAGTACAAATAATATAAATGGGGCCCTTTTAAGTTTTATAAATCCCATGTAAGTCTCCAGAGCTAAGAATTTGCAATCTTTCTATTTAAATCAAACTCGAATCGAATATGTGAAATATTTTCAAAACCTAATCGAAGTTTGAATATTTTTTGTTAGTTGTTTTATACGTTAAATACATAAATTGTGCTTATTTATATTACTTAATGCAATAAAATCCCTCAGAATTATTTTTATTGCACAGATGTTTGCTATAGTTTGTTTTAATCCTCTAAATTAAGCTGTTATTACAGCTTACAGTTCAAATACTGTGCTTCACTTATTTTCCATATGAATATTTATTTATATTGTAATTTTTAATGGCAATAAGTGACCATAAATTGAATATTTTAGCTATCAATATTTTTATTGGTGAAACTTCATAATTGTTGAAGCTGGAATATTTTTTTGAAGCAAAATCTAAGCTTTTTTTTTTTAAGCCAAGTTGAAATTTTTAAGATTTTCATGCCCTTATTTCTAATGGTTATAGTATTTAATGCTTGACACCCAACCATTCTCTTGTGCATAGGTTTTGGCCGCTACCTGTGTGATGAACTTGGGTGGAGAACCAGGAGCATCTTCACTCGGAGCCTGGGACACAGGGCCCCTCTCCAACTCCTTGAGCTTCTCTCCAGTCATGCCTTGGGGAAGCTGTGAGTCCAGGATGATGTTGACCTTGGCTGTAACAACATCGAGGAAACTGGTCAGGTGGGAACATGGTTTGTTCTGTCCTTGTGTCTCTTGTGAGGATACCGGTCAATACAGCCTTAAACTATAAATCTCAATACAGGTGCCTCAAATCCCTCGCATCCTTAAGGATATTCAAGAATCAAGGATTTTAAGAAAAAAAATCAGATACAAGAACTGAAAAAGTTCCATTTTAATTTTTCAAATTTGTATACTGAACTTGCTATGATTGCGTTTAATGGTGGCTTAAAGCAATATATAGGGCAAACCTATTAACCAGACCGCAGACCATTAACTCCCCGCTTTAAAAAAAAACTCTATGGCGTCAGACCGCAATCAAGCCATACCGACCGAGCGGCCGTCATCTGTTGGTGAAGATAATGCCAATCTATACAGATAGAGGGTCTCATGTGGTCAGCACAAAGATACCTCTATCCTTTAATCTTAGTTTTTTAGACCAGAGCTTTCATTTATTTAAGTAGCTCCTCATTTGTCCTCACGATGTTGAGTTGAACTCGTTACAGACTCAACTGCTTCACAGTAAATCTAAAAGCGCTGGAAATCGGATCCGAGATCTGGATCTGTGGCCAGGAACTCTGTATACCACAGAGGTAGGTCAACTTACCACTTAATATAAATTGAATTAAAATCACACCAAAGTGGGAGAGTTAAACACTTATTCTTAACATATTTTCTAAGCATCATCTTCGAGAAAAAATGGATTCAACGTATATCTGTACATAACCTAAGGATACTGATGAGGAGCTCCTATAAATGCCAATTAGGGTGTAGCAGTACTCACACTTGCAGATGAGTGTGGCCTTGGTGCTAGCAGAGCCCCACTTGTTAGTCGCTCTGCAGACATACTCCCCTGCGTCACGGTTGTAAACATAGTCCATATCCAACACGATGAATCCAAAGTCATTGAGCATATGCACACGGGAGCCCGTCGCGAACGGCCGCCCGTTGTGAAACCAGTCAATGCGCATTGAGGAGTCACCCACAGGCTCGACTTTGCAATCGAAGTGGGCTGGGCCGGCTTCTATTATCTCGATATCCTATATGAAGATATCAGATTTATTAGACAGATAGAAACGGTAGAAATGTGTTACTTTACAAATGGTTTTATTAGATAATACTGTTCTTGCTTACCTACTTACTTACTCTTATGGCATTAAAGACTCAAAAATTAATTGTCAGCACTTACAAAAGTACGCCACTTATCCCTATTTTGAGCTAGTTCTATTCAGTTCACCTCACTACACCCTATTCCTATCTTGATTTCTATCCAGTCCACCTCATTACACCCTATCCCTTTCTTGAGCTAGTTCTATCCAGTCCCCCTCATTACACCCTTTCCCTATATTGATCTAGTTCTATCCAGTCCACCTCATTACACCCTACTTTTTTCATCCTCGAATCTGCGTCTACGTCTTCCTAATAGTCTCTTCCCATTGGGTTTTCCAGTCAATACCTTGAACACAGTTCTAGATCCTTCCATTCATGCTGCATGTCCTGCCTTCCGTAATCTACGAGATTTGACTATCCTAACAATGTCTTGTGATGAGTACGGGGTATGTAACTGATAATTATGTAACCTCCTCCAATCTCCAATATGTTCATCCCTATTTAGACCAAATATATTTCTAAGCACCTTATTTTTGAACACCTTCAATCTCTTTTCGTCATCTTTCATTTAACACTTATATTCAATTTGATTCCCTACTCAAAACTATCATCATCAAATTGTTACAATGGTGCCTGGTACAATAATGGTGTGCCTCCTCCATTCCACACTATTAATGAATGTTTGCAAAACTATACAAACTTTAAATTATGTATCAAGTTTCAATATATCTAGTTTCCCCTGCATGATTCTGTATTACAATCCTAGCATTAAAAGAAAAAATTACACCAAATTCGAGTCCTGGTAATCATAAATATTCGAATCGAGCTTAATACAAAATTAAATATTAAATTTATGATAAATAAATAAATAAAACCCTTGCAAGAAACTTTGCCATTGTTATCCTTCCGTCAAGAAGAAGAAGTGAATGTATTTGACCAGGAAGCAGAGAAATTTAAAGCCTCTTTTTAATAAATATTAATATTAAACATATAAGAAAGTTGTAGTAAATAATGAGTGGAACAGTCAGAAGGAAGGATTAACACATCAAATCTTTCACAATTAAAACATAAGACATAGTTGACATTTAAACTGATGTAATTGGACAAAGTGGTAATGGCTTTGCTTCAAAGAAGCTGCCTAAAGAGCCTGGCTCAACGCCAACTAACCAGGAAAAATAAATTTGAGATTATCGAATTAGAAACATGTCAAAGTGGGTATTTCCGCATTCTTCACTTGTAAACAACAAAATTGGGCTCGATTAAACAGTATTTTAATTTTAAAATAATTAAATTGGAGTTTTGTTGTATTTTTTTAAATATTTTAAAACAGTTTCATTAATTTCAATATTTTTTTTTTATATAATAAATAAAATCACACCACAGTGCGAGATCTTGTTTGATCTGTATTACCTACCCAAGTTAAGTGTCATCCGTGGGGTGAGTTGGGCTCTTAAACCTAGGTTTTATTTAGTTGAGACTTAAGAGAAAATGGGACATACGCTATTTAATTCCATCTAATTACCATATAAAAAGTTTTTATTTTTTAAGTACTTCAGTATTGTATGCGATTGCGGACTGTAACCGAGTGCTGCCTGTATCCATGTGCAAACTGTATCTAAGGAGGGAGTTGAGCCAGACTCGGTTGTAAACGTACCTTGAGCTCGGTGACGAAGCGCGGAGGGTTGGGTTTCTCCTCCTCGTTGAGAATCTCTTCTCTCTTGTAAAGAGACTCCTCCAGTTTCTGGATGCTCTCTGTCCCGGTCTTGAAGTTGGATGGTAGTTGTGGCTCCAGCACTATCCCTTGGCGACCTCTCACCTGCAGCTTGCATGACACTGTTGCTTCCCCGTGACGGTTTGTGGCCTGGCGGGGAATGAAATGCATCAGGGATGAATTTCATAAACTATCAATTCTTCTATGTATTTAAATTAGATATACCCGCTTTGGTGGTTGAATGGGCCAAGACTTCACCCTCACAATACATTCGACTGCCGATGATGGGGAGATCAAGGATCGAATCTCAGTCGGGTATACCGAGAGTAGTTTTCCACTTCCCCTCCACACAAATGTGGTTACTTTTCCTCTAAATGTCACATTCCTGACATTTTAATGTAATCAATATGTGTATACTCCGAACAGGAAGTAATAAACAGTGCCACAAATAAATATCAACAATAACATAAAGCCAAAAATATTGTGACACACATTGAATTTCACAGCCCAACCGTCGATAACCGCCACTGTATATACAACACACCTTGCAAGTGTAAAGGCCAGAGTCTCTCTGGTAGACACCCGCCACCTCCAGGATGACGAACCCAAAGTCGTTGATGGTCTTGATGCGTGACCCAGCCCACAGAGACTTGCCGTTGTGGAACCATTCCACCCTCATGCTGGAGTCGTTGATCGGGATGAGGCGGCACTCAAAGTGGGCCAGCGAGTTCTCGGCCAGGGTTAAGTCTGAAGGTGTCGTGATGAACTCTGGGGGTTTGCCCGTGTCCTCCTCCGGGGCGGCCTCAGGGACATGGCCCAGACCTTCTAGCTCAGCGATCTTCTCGATAGTGTGCTCCATGCCTTTAGGGAGCTGTGACTCCAGGATGATACTTCTCTTGCCTGGGGTGCAACAGACCATGTAATTTTATAACTGTCATCATGATCATCGATTAAATTTAAATAACATTAAATATTTGTTTCCAAATATTCGAATTTTGGTTCAGCTTTGGAAATATTTAAAATCATTCAATTCGACTTTGCTTCGAATTTAATTAGTGAACTTCAAACACACACTTATTGAACTCAAATAAAACTAGAAATTTTATTTAAACTCGATTCTAAATTGAATTAAAGTGAAAAAAGTGCTTATGTCAGTTGTAACTTCCTCACCCGAGACTTTCATTGAAGCAGTTGTTACAGCTTCTCCATAGTCGTTGGAAGCGCGGCAGGAGTAATCTCCGGAATCTTCCGGGTACACTGGAGAGATTTCCAGGATTACAAAACCAAAGTCACAGAAGGTGCGGAACCGGGAACCCGTTTTCAAAGGCTTGCCATTCCAGAACCACTCCACCTGGGTGACAAAAATAATAGATATAGCAATGAAAAGACCAAACTATATTAGATGAGCTTAAGATTTGAGTTCCCAACAGCGTAGGTCAGATACTTTTTTTTAAATCTTCAATGTGATAATCAAATAAATTTTATCCCAGTAAAATTATTTAAATAAATAAAGCCCAAAGACTGGGTTTGATACCAATCGGCTCTACCAAGAGTGGTTTTTTCCTCTCTCTACACACAAATACCAGCACACTTCCTCTAAATGCAGCCTCCCTAATCCTTAACACATTTGTGTAATTAGTGTATAGGCATATAACTCGAACGGGTAGTAAGCCGCGGTGCTAAGAATTAAGTTTTGTAACTTTAATGACTGTCAAAAGTGTTCCTTCCTATCCAAGTTTGTCTGTAGATATAACAGTGACTCACCTTAAGTTTAGGATCATCTGTGGGGGTGAGCCGAGCCTCAAAGTGAGAGTTCTCACCCTCTCGCAGACTGTCAATGTTGGCCAGTGGCACGGTGAACACGGGGGCTTGCCCCTTAGTTTCTGATACTCGCTCGTCGCGATTGCGGATAAGAGAGTCTTCCAGAGTCTGGATCTTTTCCAGGCCCCCTTCCATGCCCTACAAGAAATAACAATTGTGTTACAAGGAAAGTTTGGATGGAGACAGTTTATTTAAACATAATATGTACATTCCTATTTTTCTAAAATTAATTTTTTCCGACTAAATCCCTATAAGATATTAGGATTCTGGTAGGAACAAAGGTTTTAAGGTTTGTAATAAAATTGGGCTATAGAAACATCAAGATTAACTAATTTCAAATCAACAGCACAAGGATTGCTCCTGCTTAGACCCACTCAACCAACCAAATCAAAGCAAGGCGAACTGAAAAATATTGTTTCCATCCATTTAAATGGACCTGCTCACACCTGAATGGATTGAGTCAAAACAGATTTAAAAAAAAGATAATTGTTTGTGAAAAACATTTTGTTCGATTTGACAGCGCCACTAGTCAAAGATGTGATTTCTGGGCAAGTTTGAGGACATTCGTTAATTCAGTGTGGTGTTATTGCTGAACGAGGCTTTGTAATATAACAGAGCTCGTGTGTGAGTACTGTAGACCAACTTTCAGCAACCTCTTCGGGCCCTGATAGGCTTATAAACTTATCAAGGGTCCTGCGATCACCCATCGTTTATCTACTTTAATTTTGCTATATTTTTTTTTCTAAACATATCATATTCAATCCTTAAAATCAACCTTCCCCAAATACTTATGTACCCGCCCTTCTAGACAAAAATATATACTAAATAAAATGCAGATTTTCATATTAAACCATTTCATTTTCATATAACATTATTTTTTATGACCAAGTCATGGATATTTGGGTCACACAAATATTATATGAAAGCACTTGATATATTTGAGAGTTTAGAAGACACAAAGATTGACTTTCAATGGTGACATAATTTTCTTATGTGGATAGACTGAAAATTTCCACCAGATCGACTAGTCAATAGTGATCAACCATTTGCCAACCCCTGTTGTTGAAAATTATAAAGGTTGTTTATAAAGTGAAGATGCAATGGATGACCAAAAATTAATTTGTTTAGTTTAGTGTACAGATTTAATTACAATACGAATGACAAAGATAATAGGCCTACTTAGATAAATGTGAGTGTACGTACCATGCATTTTAATATGGCTTGATTCAATTTGCTTAGGTGTGGATAGTTCTATAATTACCTTAGCATGAACCTCTAAAACTCTAATTTTAATATTTAAGAAATGTTTTACCTGCGGCAGCTGAGAATCCAAGATGAGATTTGTTTTAGACACACATTTGAGCGTAGCTTTAGTGAGATCTGAGCCATGTTGATTGACAGCGCGACACTCGTAAACGCCAGAGTTCTCTTCGTAGCAGTACAGTATGTCCAGGATGACGATACCAAAGTCGTGGAACGTTCGGTAACGATGTCCATGAGGCAGTTTCTTATTATTGTAGTACCATTCAACCTGAAACAGACAAACAATTATTAATTGTATGTTCATGCTGTTCAACATGGCCGCTTACCTTCTTCAGTGGCCGAATGGTCTAAGACGTCACTTTCATGTTAGGCTGGCCTGCTGATGATGGGGAGATCGGAGTCCAAATCCTGGTCGGGTCTACTTAGGGTAGTTTCTCCTAGATGGTTTCCCATTCTCCTTACACGCAAATGTGGGTAGCCTACCACTAAAATTCTTCCTTCCTAATCAAATTTTTGTTTTCAAAAGTCGAAAAAATTCAAGCACCTGAATTTTTATTTTATTTTTAAATTTTTTAAAACTTTAATTAATCCAACAAAAAATATTTTCTTCGTTAAACCAGGCATCAACATTTGTTGACTTGTGATGAGTAACAAATGAAAGTCTAGTAAAAGATTAATGTCAGTGACTTACCTGCAAGTTAGGATCTGTGACGGGGGTGAGTCGCGCTTCAAAGTGAGCGCTCTGCCCCTCTACCAACTGAGTGATGTCAGAGATCTGGGTGATGAACTTTGGAGGCTCAGTGACGGGTGTCGTGGGGACCTGCCCCGTATGTCCCGCCTGTCCCTCGAGCTCCATGATCTTAGCGAGCGAGTCAGGCTGAAGGCTGTCAAGGTACACGCCGCCCTTGCCGGCACACTTGATGGTGGCACGAGTCACATCCTCGCCATATCTGGAAATATTTAGTTGCAATAAATTGTCCATTGGGTTCAAACAATAATACAGATAATATTTAAAGGACCCGTTTCAGTGGCCGAACAGTCTAAGGCGTCACTCTCATGTTAGACTTGCCTGATTATAGGGCGATTGGGTTTTGAATCCAGGTCGAATCAACTTAGGGTGGTTTTTTTCTAAAGGATTTCCCACTCTCCTTCCACTCAAATGTGGGTATATTACCTCTAAAATGCTTCCTACCTCAGCCCTACCCCATTAGAGTAACTAATAATATATGTGTAGAGCCTATATAGGTAGTAAGTGTAGCGAATTAATGCATGTTAGCATATTCTATCCCCACTCCTTTTCCAGGGATGGTTGGTGAGACTGCCGCCAGGCGCCGCAAGCATAGAAAAGAGGGTTGCGCCGTTGCCCTGTAGTGTGACAGTTCACTTGTTTCAGAATAATGTGACCTAGCTTTAGTATTATGAATAACCAAGAGGTAACATCTAATTTGCCCGATGAGGCCTCACACAGTTTATAACGTTTTTATGTGTGTTGTTTAAATAAATGGTTTATGTTGAAAAGTGTGATTAATTATACTTTATTATAATATCGGCGCCAGTTGTTTGTCTGAAACGGCATGGGTAACACCAAGAGAGAGTCATATGGTAGCACGCTTCCACACCCGAAAGCAACACAAGGTAACAGGACGTTAAATGGTAACAAAAAGGTGTCACAGAGTAACAGAGTATTACATAAGTCAAAAACAAAAAGCGTTACATAAGAAGTGACAATAAAAAAAAAATAAAGACAATCGGAGATATTGAAACAAAATGTTTAAAACTAGTGTACATAGAAACACCAAAATACAACTTAATGCATCTGCCTTATCTGACAGCTAGAGAAGCAACTAGATCTACTTTCATGTATTCATACGTCAAGGCCTGTTACATGCGGCTGTGGTGGATATTATCAGTGCATATAAAATAACAATATCTAAATATAGTGAAATGTTATCAATGTTGACTGTAAAAAATATTTTTGTGTTTTCTTAAAGGCCGTTCCTATGAAAAGTGAACTGTAGCTTCACTCTAATATTTATTTCTAGTTGGGACATTACTATAATGCTTTTTAACCTGGAACAAATGGCACGAACAGTATAACTTGGCATTATCTAATTTAATTATAGTTATTACCCACTTTGGTTGCCCCATGGTCTAACTCTAAGGTGTCACTTTTGCAATAGACTAGACTTCCAATGACAAGGAAATCAGGGTTCGATCCTGGTCGAGTGTACTGAGGGTGTTTTTTCCTAAATGGTTTTACACTCTCCCTCCACATGGATGTGGGTACACTTCATCTAAATTCAAGCTTCCTAGCCCCTAAAACATTAGAGTAATTAGTACATAGGTTTATAACCCAAACAAGAAGTAGGACACGGTACTAAAAAAATGTATTTATTACTCAAATAAATGACAGTGCTGTCATAACAGGATTTTTGTGGACTTAAGGATGTGGCAAGATATGTAAAGGTCCTCACTTGTTTGTTGCCTTGCAGACGTATTCTCCAGAGTCATGGCTCTGAAGGTATCCGATATCAAGGACGACGAAGCCAAAGTCGGAAACAAACTTCATCCGGGTGGAGTGTCTGATAGGTTGGCCATTGTGGAACCACTCGACCTTGAGCTGAGGGTCCCCTACGGGGATCAAGGTACACTCGAAGTGTGCCGACTCGCCGTCCTTCAAGCCCACCAAATTCTGCACAAGGAGCAGTGACAAATTATACATTAATAACACACAGTATTTGTCAAGGGAAAACCTTGTTTATTCTTATAATGACAAACATAATATATATTAGAGATGGGACAGCCTCACTATTTTACAAATCCAAATCTCAAATGTGAATTTTAATTTTATCTACAAATCTTGAATTTGAATACAATTCAAGAAAATGTGGTAAATATAACATGTTTTTATTTTACTACATTAATTATTAAATTGATATAGAAAATTTAAACAGTAACTAACTAAACTCCATGGTGTCAGTCCTCAATCAAGTCATACTGACCGAGCAGCCCTGGCAATAGTGCCAACTTCTGTGGACAGAGGGTGTCATGTGGTCTGTACAACAAGCTCTCTGACCTTTAATCTCAGTTTTTTCAGACTATAACCCCTACTTTTTCATTCAAGTAACTCCTCATTTGTCCTCGTGAGGCTGAGTTGACCATGTTCCAAACCCAATGCTTCACAGAAAATCTGAAAGAACCTCCCTCACCACTTCCCTCTCCATCCTACCCTGTGATTCGATACTTCATCAAACCCTCAAATGTTGGATATACTTGAGGATTTAAAAATGTTACTCCTAATAAATATATGTATACAGTTTAATTGGTATGTTTAAACAAAATAAAAAACAAATTTAAGCTAAATCAAAGGGGTTGGGGAGTAAGGATATTTAGAGGATGTGCACCTGCGTTAGCATGGTAAGGGAGAGGAAAGCCACATTTATAAATAATGTAGAAAAACATCTTCAGTTTCCACCTAGCCAAGATTTGAACCTCAACCTGTCCGACAAATTATTATTTGGTAAGTCTATTTGTAAAATATTAAATATATTTAAAGTGTTGTTTAAAATTGTATCCATTTTATCTTCCAATTGTAGTTTGTAAGGAGTGTGTTACCTGTATTTGTGAGGTGAAGTGGGGCTTCTGCCCCTTTGACTTGTCGACGCACTCCAATTGGACGCTGATCTCTGCCTTGCCCCACTTGTTGGTGGCACGGCAAGTGTACTTCCCAGAGTCCTCAATCTTGGTTCCCAGTATCTCCAGCACCACCATGCCGAAGGCATACACTGTCCTGACACGGTGACCTGGTGATGTCATCATATGTGTTAGTGTGTGTATGCATGTATATGAGTATTTAGTAACAAGCATATCAACATTTAATAATAAACTCATATATTTATATTAATAAAATGAAGTGTTTATTTTCTGTCTGCCATTGGCATTGTGATATCTACCGCAGGCAGAGGGTTTAAATTTTCTTAAATTAGTAGGGTCTGTGTAAGAATGTGTGCACCTCCAAGCCAGAATTTAAAATTTTTTATTAGATTAGTTTTAATTAACTAAAAACTGGATAGGAAGCAAAAAGATAATGAGCAACACAGGGCTTAACGGTACTAACTTTAAAGTTACCTTCCATGTACAGTTATCAAATTAAAATTTTTTTTCCAGGGCAACACCCACTGCTTTAACTTATAAAATATGTATACTTATAAACATAACATTTGAGGAATTATTTAACTTAATTAGGTTATAATGACTAGTGCATTCAGATATATATAGGAAGAAACCATTTTGACAGCTGTAATTATTACTAAAATAATTTTCATATATTTTTATGTAAAGTAATGTGATTCATTCATCACTTTTTATAGATATTGATTTATATTAAAAAAACACTAAATATTATATAATAAAATGTTATAAATGTTACTTACTTAATTTCTTACTCTATGGCATTAAGAACTCGAGCTAGCTCTATCCAGTCTACCTCATTACACCTTATCTCTTTTAAATCCATTCTGATGTTATCCTCCCATCTGCATTTAGGTCTTCCCAATGGTTTCTTTCCATTGGGTTTGACAGTCAATACCCCGAATACAGTTCTAGATTCTCCCATTCTCGCTGCATGTCCTGTCCACCATAGTCTACTAGACTTGACTACCCTAACAATGTCTTGTGCCAATCATAATCTCTTTCCTTTCTCACGACTCTTCCGGAGTAGTCCCTGCCTGGAGATCCGAATGGGGGACTATTTTATCTCCGGAATAGCCATAGCAAACTTTTGAGTGTTTCTTTATAGGATTTTTTTATTACTTTGAGAGCTCATAAACCCAAAGCCCAACCTCCAAGCTGAAGGTTCAGTGTCAATGCTCTAACCACTAATCTATCCTAGAGCTGTCTCATGCCCAGGGTTCTTCACTCATAATTTAAGGCAGAGTCTATGATGGACTTGCAGGAATTGTCAGCTACATATGAGCTATTATATAAGATTGTGAACTATCAGATAACGCAGCCACCTACTAAGTCAAAGATCCCAGGTTTGATTCATGTGTCCAGGTTGCATTTTTCAATATAAGGAATATAAACTTTTGTAACTGTCAGGTACCGACCTTCCTGGACCGGTCCTATTATGTATACATCTAGAGAGTACTTACTGGCTTTAAGAACTTCTCCATTATAGAACCATTCCACCACCATGCTCTGGTCTCCTACCGGGGTCAGAGATGCCTCAAAGTGGGCGATTTCTCCTTCGCTCAAGTTGGTCAGGTTGTCAAACTGAAACAGAACAAAAGGTAAACAGGGTTGGCCTAGATCAAAAAAAATTTTTTTTTAACTCTGAATAATCTCCCAAAATGAAAATTGTATAGGAGAATATTTTTTTTAAAATACTGTCCAATTTTATGTTTCTAATTTAAAAAAAAAACTTTTGAAAAGAATGGGGCCCTTGAATGATCAAACTCTCAAATCCTTAAGGATGTTCAAAGATTTGAGATAAGTAAAAATGTTTTTCAAATTTTGTAGTGTAATTTGTTTGAGAGCACTTTCACAGTTTATTGGGGGTTCATCTCCAACTTAACTATAAAACTAAATCAACAACAAAACCCCGGAACAATAATTTTACAATTAGCTAAATATATATTATGTATGAACTAAAGTACACTGAGCAAAAACAATTGGTAATAAATAAAATTGTAGAATATTAGGAAAATGGTAGAGCACAAATAAAAGTAAAAACACTAACACATATTTACACACACTTCAATATTTCGATGCTATTATAACATCTTCCTCGGGAAGTAGTAGTAATTAGACTCTAATTACTACTACTTTCTAAGGAACATATTATAATAGCTTTAGCAAGTAGCTGAATATATGAATGTTATAATGAATGCATTATAACCACAAATTCTAACATTTAATTCCTATTGTTACTTTCTATTATTATATTTGGGATTAAAGAGCTCAACTTTAAATGAGGATTCACATTCTAAATTTGGATTCAAGATTCTGTTTCAAAAGTAGGAGATTATACCCAACTATACAAAATACAGTTTGATCTAATTTGAAATTTAAGTTTATTTTTCAGTTTCCTATCAATCTTGTTATCCCGAAAGAAGTACCTGTGAAGTAAAAACTGGAGCGTGTCCTTCATCTCCCTCAGGAGCGGCTCCTTCTTGTCTCTTCAAGGACTCCTCCAGGTCCTGGATCTTTTCCAGACCCTCTGTTCCCTTGGGATGCTGCGTGTGCTCAATCAAACCTGTCTTGCCTGCGACAAATCAACATACATTGTTCTCATTATTAGATCAGATCTGTCGATGTCTTAGTTTGAAGGAGGGAAGATGTGAATTGTGTAGCTAGTAGGGGGAGGGGGTGAAACTTAGACTTGGCTTTGATAAAAAAAATATCAGCTTCGACAATTACGAAGCTTCAGCAATGAAAATATTGAGAGCTAAAATATTCAATTTATGTTCATTTATTACCATTCGAGATGTTTTATACATTACAAATCAACAATCTTACAGAAAGGTTTGAGGTGAATGAATTGACTATCAGATTTTTTTAAAAGTGCAACAAAACCTTTTCAAAGTAATTTTAGTGCCTAAAGTTATACTTAAGTGCAATTTTATATTTTTTAAAGCCTTAAACACTTAACAAAAAATATTCAAACTTCGATTCGATTTCAAGAATATTTCGAATATAAAAAGTGGTCTTCGTGATTTGAATAAATACATTTCTAGTGTAATGTTAATAAATCAGCATATAATTCACAGGCTCAGGTATTTAGAGTTGAGATTTAATTAAGATACAGGTGGTTTGGAAGATAGTATTTTCAGGGAGTCTTAGGTGTGTCAATTCTCTGAAAAATCTAACACAATACAAAACCAGAGCTCACTTGTGCAGTAGACAGTGGTGGAAGTGAAGGCTTCCCCAACATGGTTGTAGGCCTTGCAAGTGTAGATTCCTTGGTCACGCTCATAAACATCTGACAGGTCGAGAGTCACAAAGCCAAAGTCACAGGTCATCTTGAAGCGTGACCCTGGAAAAACAATTAAAACACATTTCTAAATGTAATCTTGAATAAATATGATTAAATTTTTGAGATGAACTCAGTAATTTATATATATAATGGAAGTTATAAATAATTATAGTCAATAACTTTAAGACTATAGTTTCTAATTTACTAACAGATGCAGAAATGGAATCAAGTTTTAAGGTGGGAAGAAAGAGACGCAATTTATGGTCTGTAATTTTGCAGTTTTTGTTAACAAAAAATGTTGATGCCAAAAATAAATAGATATTGCTTCAGTTGACACTATTAATTTAATTTTCTAAATATAATAATCTCAACAGTTCTTGAATATTTGCCATGAGCATTTGATGAGAAACTTTTTAAATGAAGGCCCATGAATATTTTTAAGGAACTGTTCTAAACATATCTACTGAAGCACTGTTTTATTTATTTTAGCCAAAAAAATTTTCTTTATAAAAACTGCAAAAATACATACCCTAACTTGCATTCCCTTATTTATCACGTCTTACTACCCATCAAGGTTAAACACACACATACAAATTACACTAAAATATCAGGGATGAATAAGGTTGAATTCATAAGAAGTGTACCACATTTGTGTGAAGAGAGGGAGTGTAAACCATTCAGGGAAATCCACCCTCAGTGCACTTGGCTAGGATTTGATCCCGGATCTCCCCATCATCGGCAGTCTAGTGTATTGTCTACGCCTTAGACCATATGGCCACCAAAGCCGTTTCTTTTAAATTGTTGCAACATAAAAAACCTTAAATAATTATTTGTAAAGTTTGTATCAAATTGAGGTTGTGTAAAAGCAAACAAAACTCACCGTGTTCGAGAGCCTTGCCGTTGAAGAACCACTCAACCTTAAGGTTGGGGTCCTCCTTGGGTTCCACCTGTCCCTCCAAGTGCAAGGGTTGGGCCTCCCCGAGCTTGAACTCTGGAGCCAGGGGCGTGGTCCATACGGGCTTGGGGTAAGCCGCTTCCGGGCCAGACAACTGTCGTTGGTACTTGGCTAGATAGGCTCCCTCGGCCTCCTGGACTTTCTCCAGCCCGGCCTCTCCTTGAGGGTGCTGAGTGTCCAGGTAGATATTCTGCTTACCTGTAGGCACACAATAATACAGTGGAATAAAAGAATACAATGGGATAAGAGGAACCAGGGGTGGGAATTAAAGAGAGGAACAAATGGAATTAAATCCATGCAAATCTTCGCAATTTCGAATCAGAATAAGAAATTAGCTAAGATTAAACCCACACATCTTAATATATGAAATATTTATATTGAATCAGGAAAGGCTACCAAGAAAAAAGATGGATTTGAAGTTTAGAAAGAAAATATTGTAAGGGAGATTAACAAAGAGATGGGAGCAAGAAATTGATGGAAGTAGAAGTTAAGAGCAAGTGTGCAAGTGACATGAGAAGAAAATAAGCAATTAAGGAGGAAGATCAAGGCATTTTACTAAACTGACCCGGCCACAGGATGGAAACAGTTAACGATGATGACGACTTCAATAGATAGATTTAGTTTAATTTTCTACGAATAATAATCTCAACAGTTCTTGAATATTTATTATGGGCATCGCAGAATACAAACAGAAGTCTTGTCCAAATATCACAATGCTCATTCATTACAAATACTCAAGAACTGTTTAAATCACCATGTGTAGAAATTTAAAATAAACATATCTATTGGAGCAATATTTTATTTATATTGACTGAAAAGTTTTTTTTTGTTATAAAAACTGTAAAAATGTGGGCTTTATCTCGCGTTCACTTTCACCCCTCAAAGTTAACATTTTCTCTTAGCTTAGTGAAAATGAAATCAAAATAAGTGTTCTTACTTGTGCACCGGAGTGTTCCAGAAGTGGACGCATGTCCCTTATTATTGGTGGCCTTGCACATGTACACCCCTGAATCCTCAGGGTATGCTCCCGAGATGTCCAGGGACACGTGACCAAAGTCGTACGTTGACTTGAAGCGAGCACCAGAGGGTAGAGGCTTGCCGTTGATGAACCATTCTGTAAAAAAAAAAAAAAAAAAANTAAGAAAAAAAAAAAAAAAAAAAAAAAGTAATGTTTGAGAAATAGTGTAGATTGAAGATGATTCATTTCTGAGGGATAGTGGCAATGTTTCATTTGAGATTTTATTAAAGTCCAATTTACATTCGAATCTCAAATCTGTATCCGAATCTTGGAAAAAATTATGAACATAAGAAGAAATAAAAAATATAAATGGTAACTAAATGTTAACATTCTTTCTTATAATCCATTCAATATAACATTCATACAGTCATTTAAGTGTTAAATTATTCTTCTAGGGTTGTTAAGATCATACTACAATATATGATATTATATGCGGCTATGTCTTTTCTTTAGAAAAGATTAATAAAAAAATAGAAGAGTATTGTATAGATCCGGATTTTAATAAAATAAAACGTAAATATTGACCACATGTGACTTGAATAAAATGTTATGATGAAATATTTTATAACATGTTTTAATAACAAATCATGGTTGGTTTCTACGGAAAGTTAAAATATTTAAAAAGTTTGATTTTTAGATTTCAATATTTAATTAGACTGCACTGAGTTCAAACCTGAAATAGAGTTGGTTTTGAAATATTGAGTCCTATTTGAATATTCCAAACATATTATGATTCGGAACTTAGAAACGAATCAGAATTTAGGTTATCTTCAAGTTCAGGTTTGTAATTTCATAGTTTCACACATGCTTACAACTGACAAGTATGAAGAGGGTTAAAGGGTACACACCTATACCCAGTGTTGGGTCCTTGGATGGCTCCACGTGGCATTCAAAGTGTACAGAGTCACCTTCCTTACACTCGATGTTGTTGAGGTGGGTGATGAACACCGGTGTCTCGTACGCCGGTTCCGGCGCCTCCGGGCGGCCGGGTCTGGGGCCCTCCAGGGCCTCTATCTGGGGCAGAGCTTCTGGGTGAAGTGTGTTGCCTAGCAACCAGTGGCGGTCTGCAAACAACAGGGGTGCCAATATTGTTAAGGAGTGTATCTAACAGGGCATCTGCTACAGTCCAATTTTCTTACAAATGGACATATCTGAAGGCTATATCTACTTTAATATATTCATAAATCAAGTCATGTTATTTGCAGCTGTCACTTTAGCTATCAATACCTATAAAATAACAATAATAATAAGGTAAAACGTCATCAACACTGACCACAGTAAGAATATGTTTGTATTTTTTAAAAGGTTCTTCCTATGAAATTAGACCCTATTCGAAACTCTCGACTGTTGTTATCATCATCAACATTGAATGGTTTGGGAGGCCGACTAATCATATAAAGGAATCTGGTTTGATCCCCTGCCACTTTTTAAAATAATAAAAAATACTTTTATAGGAGTTAAGTCAAATCTTATATTTCTCTGATCCAAATTTTAAATTTTCTTTCGGATTTCAAAACCAGATTCCTCGAATTTTTTCAAATGTACAATATTAGTTAGAATAAAAATATTTAAAATTCGATTAAAAAAAATTGTCTAAGGTTTTGTGCCATTGACAAATGATTTTGTTTGTCATGTTTACTATGGATAACAAGGAGAACAATTTTTTTTAGCAGTCAAATATTAATACAATTTTGTCCTTTTTTTATGATTTTATTATTTTCCTAGCTATACACAAGTCTAAATAATTACTTTTACAAATTTCTTAAAATGATTATATCAATTCAAGGTATTAATTAATAATAGTATTTGAGATACTTTTTTGAGATTTTTACAAATCTCAAATTTCTCAAATAACATAGCATTTGAGGGATTCGAACATCCCTTATGTAATTTACATATTAGCTTCATTTTTTATAAATGTATTAAAATTAATTAATTTAGGCGATAATGTTGAAACATGTTATCAAAATACTATAAAATAAGAAACAAAAAATTACACTAATTAGAAGAAAAAGGAAAGACATGAAGATTGAAAGAAACAAAATTAGAATTAGTGGTGTGCGAAGCTTCAAAACTTCCATTCGGCTTCGAAACAAATATCAACTTTTACTTTGCTTCAAAAAAAAAAATGTTGGCTTCGACAATTGCAAAGCTTTGCCAATAAAGATATGCAGAGCTTGAATACTCAATCTATGCTCAACTATCTCCATTTTAATATGTACATTAAAAATCAATAGTCATATGGAACAAATCTTAAGTAATTGAATTGTAAAATTGTTATATAAGCTTGATTGATTAGCATAAAACAAAATATTACAAACAATTGTGTAATACGAATTTTTACAAATAATTTTAGTGGATAAAGTCTTATAAATTGACAAAATTTAATATTTTTACAAGCATAAAACAAATAACACAAAATCTTCGAACTTTTATTCAGCTCTGAGAATATTTTATGCATCCGATTAGAGTTTGCTTTGAATTGAAAAAATTGACTTCGCACACCCCTAATTGGAAGTTTACTAAAATTACAAATCTTACCGTCAACCTTGAGAGTACAAGTGGACACAGCTTCGCCCAGTAAGTTAGTAGCCTTGCAGGTGTATATCGCGGAGTCATCAGGCCGCAGGCCATTTATGTTGAATGTTACCAGTCCAAAGTCAAATGTGCTTCTTATTCGGGTACCTGAAATTAAACGATTCATGACATGCTGTGGATTAATTTGGAGTGTAAGATTTAGTTTATAGTAATCGTTGCTGTCGTGCGTTAAGTTTGTTTTTAAGGCATTTTTTTTCTATGGTATTATGTTTATAAGTTCAAGTTATATACACAAATAGAATCAATATTATAAAACTAATATTAAAAGTAATGTCCCAAACGTACCAGTCGTGAGTGTTACACCGTTCTTGAACCACTCTACACGAAGGTTGGGGTCTGCGCGTGGCTCGACCTGGGCCTCAAGGTGGATGTTCTTCCCCTCCACCAGTTTGTCGTGACTAGTGAGGTGGGTGGTGAATACGGGGGCCTGCTGCGGTGTTGTGTCTACAAACATCTCGGGTACTTTGTTCAACTCTGCCTCCTTCAGTTGGATTTTCTGCCAAGCGTCCGGACGCAGTGGCTCACCGATGATGGAGCTGCGAGCTTAACATAACAGACCAGAACACATAAACCTCCATTTTTGTATGTGATATCATAAATAGAGTCATGATATTGTTTTAATCCAGTTATATTATATAATCTTTTTTTTGTGCTGCAGATTATTGTTCATTCAAGACATCTACATAATTATAATAATGAACTAGAAATTATAAAGGTAGAATTTAGAGAGAATGTACCCACATTTGTGTGGAGGGAAAGTGGGAGACCATTTAAGACAAATTTGCCTCATTACACCCAACCAGGATTGGTACTCTGATCCCCCCCCAGTTTATTTTGTATTTCTTATACCTTTTGATGTATCTCAAATATTAGAGTCTGTCTTTTTTATTTTATTTTTTATCATTGCGTCTTACTACCTGTTCAGTTTATACACATATAGGATAATTACTCTAATGGGTTAAGGATGATAAAGGACGCATTTTAGAGGTAATTTACCCACATTTACGTGGAGGAAGAGTGGGAAATCATTTAGGAAAAACCACCCTCAGTAGAACTGATCTTGATTAGAATTCCGATCTCCCAGTCTCCGGCAGGCCAATTCAGGACGAGAATGATGCCTTATACCGTTCATCCACTTAAGGAGGTTCAAGTCTGTCTTGTGTCTTTAGCCAACATGTAACATTATTTATAAATCATCCTTTCCTTCTATCATTTCCAAAAAGTTGGGAAAGATGTCTTACCCTTCACTTTGAATGTCGTTGATGAAACAGCCTCGCCCGCCTTGTTGATGGCCTTGCACATGTAGATGCCCGAGTCTTCGGTCACTACAGAGGTAACATCCAGTGTCACAAAACCAAAGTCGTGGGTCGTGCGGAATCTGGAGCCTATAAAGACACATTTTAATGTGTAATTATTCATTATTTTATCCCAATTAAAATACAGTCCAAACAATACAAATCATGAGTATGTCATTGTTTAAATCAGTTAAACCATCGCATTATTTAAACTAGTTTTTGAAAGTGCTGCACTTGCTTTACTTTTAAAATATAGGCCTAGGTGCGTATACATTTGACTATCAACTTTGAAGCATCAACCAAGACAATGCCGTAAGCTACAATCTTCTGTTCATCGTACAGCTATCTCAGGTATGAAACTTTAACAAGGATAAATGTAAAGTTATTGCCATTCTACTAATGGCAACATAAAGCTATTCCCGAGTCAATGATGGATATGATGACATTGAGAGCTCATCATAGTAGCTGATGATTTCCTTATGTCCATCACAGTCTCTGCCTTAAATTATGTGTGAAGAATGACCGTGAGAATGGGACAAATTATGGATAGCTCAGTGGTAGAGTATTGGCATGCTTAGCGAAGGATACCAGGTTCGATTCCCATGTCCAGGTGTAATTTTTTAAATATATTTGTAAGTATGAAACTTTAATTTTTATTGCCAATCATTATTAAAAATAATTGTATCATAATTTATATCATTAAGGAAGATGTCAGATGTAGCTAGTAATAACATTGTTTCATGGTCAAAGTGTAGTTTTTATACTAGTATTACTCATGTAGCTTACTGTTAGCTAATACATGTTAATAGGACAACTCACCCATCTTGAGCTCGACACCGTTGACGTACCACTCGAACCGAAGGCTAGGATCACCTACAGGTACCACCCTGCACTCGAAGTGGGCATGCTCCCCTTCCCAAAGCTCCGAGGGTCCTGTCAGTAGTTGAGTGAAGATGGGCTTCTCGAAGACGCGGTCTGGCTCGTCTGGGCGTGCGGGTCCGCGGCCTTCTTCCAATTGCTGGATCTTGCGCATACCCTCTGGGTGCTGGGTCTCGAGCTGAATGCTTGCCTTGGCTGCATAAAGGGAACGTTTATTATTGTAGTTAAATTGCTTTTAAAGTATTAATGGGATATATCATAGGTCAATTTACTGTTTTAAAAGCATTAAGAAAAGATACATAGTGGCATGCTATTTTTCTCTTAAAACGTTAGGTTTTCATTGTGATATTTTGTACAAATTAAGTAATAATTAATGACCTATCGATTAATTATTGAATATTTGATTAAATATTTAAAAATGAGGTGGCACAATGGCTAAATAATTTTAATTTTAAAATAAAATAAAATAAAATTTAATATTCGACTAGGTAGTAAAACAATGATTCATCCAATATTTAATGCAAGAATGTGCAATACTGATATATTTTGAATATGCTAGTAACAAAATAATATTTTAATAACAACACAATGTTTGTGTACAGCTTAAAAAAAACAATATGTCCATAAAATCATAATATTTGGTTCTTTTATGTATATTAGGATATTAATTTGTTATTTTTAATAAACCTGCAACTACAATTGTTAACAATATTAGGTTGTATCAGCTAATTAATGTATTTAAGAGGGTGCAAGAAATAGCGATAAGAAAATATAAAAGGGAACAAACACAATATGGCTTTTACAATGAAAAGAAGAACACAGTTCACACTTTACATTGCTGCCACTGGACACTAAGATAATGGCTTCCTTTTTAAGAAAATTGATCGTTACAGCTCAATCCCTATACATAGGTTTAATTTTTTCAAAGGTCATTCAAAGGGAGTGTGAAACAAGCAATTCAATTTCCTTTAAGAAGAAAACAACAAAAAAACTTGAGAGGGAGGAAAAAGTAAATTGGTAAGGAATGATTGGACATATAAATATTGATAGTTCTCACTTTTGATTTTCATGGATGCAGTTGTGACCGCCTCTCCAAGCGGGTTGGACGCTCTACATATGTAGACACCCTCGTCCTCTCCGCGTACGTGAGTAAGGTCCAACGCGACAAACCCAAAGTCGTGAGTGCGTGTGATACGCGAACCTGGACATATACAACACTCAGATAACTTACAAGCAGGGGAGTAATTCATGGAATTCAGAGATGATGAAAATAATGAAAAACAATAATTAAATAGAAAGAAATGGTTGGGTAAACAAATAGTATAAAAGTTTCTTTAAAAAATTTAAAAAAATATTTTGAGAGTTTGATGAAAATTTTGGACATGATGATGAATATATTGATGAAGATGAAGACAATGGCTGTGATAAATTTAAAACAATGATTACAATGAATATAACGATGATATAGAAACAAGGAAAATGAGGATGCATATGATGAAGATGAATATAATTTTTATGAATATGGTAGAGATCAAGATGATGCTTTTGAAGATTATTATGAAGACATTAAATATAATGATGAGGATAGTGAAGATAATAGAGATGATAAGAGAAAAATTTGATGTTGGTAATAATGAGAGCAATTAGAGAATGATTAAGATGAAGAGATGATGTTGATAAATATTATAGAGAATAGATGATGTTGATAATGATGAAATCAAGACAAGAACAAGCGAATATTGAGACATTCACTCACTTGTCTCTAGAGGCTTCTCATTCCTGAACCACTCGACCTTGAGAGTGGGGTCCCCAACAGGAATGAGGCGACACTCAAAGTGTGCTGTTTGTCCCTCCGCGATGGCATCGATGTTCTGCAGGGGCTGTGTGAACACGGGCCTCTGCCTAGTTTGGGGCTCTGCCACCTCTGGTCTCTGCCAGGGAGTCTGCCCTTCCAGTAGGCGGATCTTCTCCAGACCTTCCGGCCTCTGAGAGTCCAGGATAATACTGCCCTTGGCTGGAACATCACAACCGACAACTTAGTAAAGAGCTACCAATCTACAAGAATTATCTTAAGACTATTCGACCTCCGATGCAGGTATCATATTTATTGAAGTTTTAGGCCGAAACCTGAGTTCAGCCGATAGTGTGTGTGTCTGTTGAGCTAAGGGTCTTGGGTTCTATACCTGGTAAGGCCGAGAATTTTATTTTTAGTGAAATGTGGGTTTTGCCTTTCCCAGAAATGAATTAACAGCCAGGGGTCTGGATGTTGTGTTTGTTCCGGATTTAAGTTAGTTTATAAGTATAAGTGTGTAAGTGTATAGGTAAGTACATATACATATATAATTAGTAGATCCAGAAAGTGCACATTAAATACTTAAAACAACAGTAATATTGGAATTTAAACAATTGGAAAAGGGGCAAAGTCACATTATACACCCTTTTTAGGACATCGACTTTTATTTAATACAGGACCCCAAAATACTTTTTTTTTATCATGAGAGTCCTCCTTTTAACGTGCATTAAAGCATTTTTAAAGTGCATTAAAAAGGTCTTATGTTTGTCTAAAAGATGGCAGCACTAACTAGTTTGAATTAAAATAGGATTTTCTGTCTTTTTCCCCTGTATTTGTCTATTGTTAATAAAACATTCATAAAATTCAGTAAATAGATTAAAGTTGGTTTTATATAGCAATGGAAAACTTCCTCAACAATGTTTGATTTAGAAAAAAAAGTTTGTTAACCAAGAAAGTACAAATGGTTTCACCAATAAAATGTTAAATCATCAATGTCATAAGTTAAAATGTGAAAAATAATTGAAATTTGCTTGAACACGTAAGGAATTTGACCGTTATTAACCTCCTTTCCCCCCTCCTTCCTCACCTTGCACGTTGAGTTTGATGGACGATGTGCACTGGCCAAGAGCATTGATGGCCTTGGCTGTGTACTCTCCGGCGTCCTCCGGCACGGCGTGGCCAATGTCCAGGGCCAGGTAACCAAAGTCGAAGGTGATGTGGAAGCGAGAGGCAGACGGGAGAGGTTTACCATTGTGGTAGAACTCAATACGGAGGTTGGGGTCATGCAGAGGCTCCACCTGAGCCTCAAAATGCGCGGTCTGGCCTTCAAGGATGTCTGTTGTGCCCTGGAAACACATATACATATATGAATACTTAAAACAAGATTTACAGTTAATATTTGGATATGGGTTCTTGAAATTTTTGAATATTCTAACCATGAAGGATATTCGAGAGTTTAGTATTCATAAAGATATTCAGAAAAGAGATTTGGAAGAAAAATAATCAACTTTTTTTAATGCTATTATGATAATTAACAGTGGTTTAAACCAACATCATTGTTGGACAAATCTAACAACCAGGCCCCAGACCATAAATTTACCCCTTAATGTGAACAAAACCGGAAATGAAGAGAGATAAACAATCATACATATACAGTAGAAACCCGATATAGTGCAGTCCAAAATAGAACACATTCGAATACAACGTGATGAGTACGTTTACCGAGAAAAAACAAACATTATTACTGTATTAGTGAAATTTTTAACTGTAGAGATTCAGTAAACAGAGAGATTCTGCAATAACATTTATCAATAGTCGCATCTCCGACCACCAGTAAACAAAACCCAAGGCAAGCATCGCTGAAATCCAGCAACCAATCAACTACAACTTGCTCCCCTTTTCCCTCTTGTCCACAGGTGTAAAGTGTTGAGTCTTGTTTAATGTCAACAACTGATTAGTTAATACTTGATGGTTAATGATTAAATTTATGTATAATAGTGCATTATGTTATAATCTTTTATTTTCCCCTGTCCCATAATTTGTCATTCTACAGGTCACCTTCCGGTATACCGGGGATAAGTTATTATGTGACAGTTAAGTATGTCCCCCCGACAACCATGCTGTACCGGGCTGATTGTGTAGGGAAAATTAAACTCTTGCGCTTATTATAGGTTTTTTTTTTTACAAAATTAAAATTTGACTTCAAAATTCGTAGGTAAAATGAAGCTTCAAATTTGCGGTTCGTTTATAAAAAAAGTTTCTGTGCCTATCTTTATTTATTGCTGGGATAACAATCATCTTAACCTTCATGCAACGTTTCCTTAATGTAAAGAAATTAGCGTGTGATGATCAGAATCCACATAACATAACAACTTGAACAAAACACAGACAATAATTTGGACTGTATGCAAACAAATTGTTTACTAAATTGAAACCAAAGCATATAGGGCTAATTAGGCTGCAAGTACTTTCAATAGAAACCTTACTAGATTTACAAAATAAAGTGTAACAATAGGCTACAAGGTTCGCAAGACTTGGACAAACTACTCACCATACCATATACAAATGAAGTACTAAATAGTCGTGTTGAAGTGGTTCGCAACATGATTGGATAGCTAGAGTAGGTATGTGGTACCCTTCACTTAACTTAAAGTTCTCCTCTGGACAACACTTAAGTAAGTGAATTGCATCGTGATGGATTCCATTTGAAAACACAAGGAGAACCTTTACATTATATTATGTTATGTGAACTTTAAATGAATGTTAAGTAGATCGTGATTCCGGCATAATACAAAGCAAACTGCTAAGCATGGTTTCATCTGCTGGTCACATTTTCTCAAGAAATGAGGTATCTATATTCTTGTAGCGAGACACTCTTACCCTGAGCTCGGTGATGAAGCGAGGAGGGGTCGGAACGGGCTCCTCCACTTCCAACCTGGTCGCGTGGCCTTGAGACTCGAGTTCCTTGATTTTGGCGAGCCCTTCGGGATGTTGGGACTCCAGGTAGATGCTGCGGCGGGCTGGAACATTGGCGGGGATAATGATAACTTTCTAGGGAGCAAGTTTAACAGGATGTAAACCCAGTCACAAATTAGACCTTGTGGTTCGTTTTAAAAACCACACAAATAATTCAAGCAATGTTCTTTAAAAATATATAAATGTATTCAATATCAAACTACAAATATCAAATATATTTTATATTTTATTTATTTACTACCATATATCAGTGGCTTAGTGTGGAATATTGCCAGGGTAAGCAGAACTTGTTAAAATTGTGCATATGTTCTCACCCACCATTTGATTGATCAAACATAGGTTCGACTCTACACACCTCACATGGAAATTTATTTTATCACCCACCATGTCCCCTTTGACCGATCACATATCGGTTCAACTTTATCCACTTCACATGAGGATGTAACACCTACTCTGTCCCCATTTGACTGATCATACATAGTCTCTGCTTAACTTTGCCCGCCCTTTCTATGTCATAACACAACTCATGTTATCCTCATACATACTCTTCTCTCTTCTTAAAACTCCTCTTTCCACTTCAGCCTCAACCATTTCTTTCCAAACTTTATTTCTACCCACACTTTCATATGCCTTCTCTGCAGAAATAAGTACAATTACCAAGTCCTTCCCAAATTCATACCTTCTATCTGTCAGCTGTCCTATGGCAAAGATTAAATTAAGTATATTGTAATTATTAGGGAATGCTAAACCATTACAATATTGCCACTGAATACTATGCAAAGTTAAGTTAGTTTGTTAAGGGTATTTTGATAGAAAGATTATAAAGTGTATATCAAATATAAAACATTTGTTTAAGTTAGAGGTGATTCTTTCGAATCCTCAAATCTTTGAAAACTGAAGAATATATTCAATTCAATTCAAGGACTCAAAACAAATTTTATTCTTTTTTTTTTAATCTAAAATATCTTAGAGCTATTATAAAACTTATTAGGTGTTTTTTCAAACAAAATATTATTTCTTTATTCATGAGACAAGACAAGATAAAATTACTAGTGACCCTGTCATATATGGTTGAGTTTTTTACTACTCTAGTGTCATTTTGTTTTCAATTTATATCAAATGACAAATATAAATAATCAAAATATTTATTATTGCAAAAGATGCATATATGTTTAGTATTATTGATTATATGTTTATAATTTACAAACTTTTTGTTTGCAGATAACTAGAGGTGTACCGATTCATAAAAACCGATTACCAATTATTTAAAATAAATGTTCATGCTATGATTATTTACACCGATTAATCCCGATTATCTATTATTTATTAATAACTATTGGGAAATATGCTTAAGAGAATTATAACAGTTAATGTAACTAACACAAAAAGATTTTATTTAAAATCAACAGTTAAAGCTTTGATAATCTTAATTTTTGATTCATCTTTGTATGACCGCTGAAAGTTGGAAGTAGATTGTTAGTTTTATCAATGGTATGAACTTATATTTCTTTATTTGGTTATGTAAGCTTTGCATAACCCCAGCAACCCAGATTCAGTGTGTATATGTGTTTTGTTTTTTTGCAATGTTGATCACTAACTTCCCACCTAGAAAATTTTTATTTAAATTTAAATTTAAAAAAACGATTTATCAACATAATAATAGCTGATTACAATTAATTGCCGATGCACTAATAATAGCTTAATAACGACTCATCGGTATCCGCATCGGTACACCCCTACAGATAACCAATCATCACAAATTATATTTAATTTGTTCGCGTTTGTCAAGGCATGCCGCAGCCCTTAAAATATTTTACTTGACCCTTGGGTCGGAGGGGCGTGGAGGTAGGTTGCAACTCACAATTTAAGAATCTGTGAGCTAGACCATTTTCAGGTTTGAGGGGGAGAGAAGGGGAGGGAGTATGTTACGGTAATAATCCAATTTAGGGAGATTGTTATCTAAAGCTCATCATGTTTTCTAAGATTTATAGGTAATATAAAGTTTTTTTTTTTAAGTGAATTTGAATCGTATATAGTTTTAATAATACTTGTTCCTCACCTCCAACTTTAATGGTGCACGTGTTAACAGCCTCACCCACAAGGTTGGTAGCCTTGCACATGTAAGTCCCAGAATCCTCTGAGTATCCATATAAGATATCGAGGGCGACATAACCGAAGTCGTGTGTCGTCCTGAAGCGGTGACCAGTCTTGATGGCGATACCGTTGACAAACCATTCGATCTTCAAGTTGGGGTCATTGATTGGCTCGACCCTGCACTCCAAGTGGGCGTGTTCACCCTCCTTCAAGTTCTCCAGGCTGGACAAAGAAACAGGAGAACCAACATATGAATTACCGGCTTCTGCGGTTGAATGGTCTAAGGCATCAATCTTGCAATACACTGTACTGCAGATGACGGGGAGGTCGAGGTTTGAATTCTGGTCAAATGTCTTTAAGTTTTTTTCCTAAAGGATTTTACATTCTCTCTCCATGCAAGTGCGGGTACATTTTCTATAAATTCAACTTTCCTCATTCCTAAAACATTTACATAATCATTACATATGTGTGCAACCCAAAGAGGTAGTAGAGCGCACTTCTTTAAAAAAAACATATTAATTGAAATGAAAAATGAATCTCACATGTATTATAGGTGTGAGCACTTAAAATGCGTGAGTCCGACACCTTAGCTCAGTTGGTAGCGTGTATGTCTTCTGAGCTAAGAGTAATGGGTTCGATTCCTGACATGGTCAAAAAAATTATCATTAGTGAAATGTGGTTTTCCCCTCTCATAGTAATGAATTAACAGCCAGGGACTGGGTGTTGTGTCTGTTCTAGATTTAAGCTAGCTTAAGAGTCATGTGTTGATATAAAAAGTTGGATCAGAAAGTGCATGTTAAATATCTCAAATATGAAAAATAAATTCTCTCCACACATATCAGAAAGTACCATGCTTTTATTATATAGGTATATCCAATGTACCCAGCTAGGACTGAACTCAAGAGAGTCCTGGGGTGAAACCCAGCACACGTGTCTTAATATTCTGGTGACTCACTTGTTGAGAGGGGTGGTGAAGACAGGTTTTTGATCTTGGGGCTCCACCTCGGCCTTCTGCGGTCGCTCAAAGTTCTCCAGGTCCCGGATCTTCTTCAGACGATCAGCGTCCAGCGTGTCCAGGTACAAACCTGCCTTGGCTGTAAACAAACAAAACAATTGACATCCCTGGTAAACATTGCAGAATAGAATGATTAATTATTTATAGACTCTATTTTTAGGGAGTTGCGTTGTGTATTTCACATTCCCTCCTGATGAAGTTCAATAAAATGAAACCTAGGTCAAGGGAATGGCCAGTAATGATTGATTTTCTTCAAGAGGCAGCCATTACCTCTTTGTCCAGTGGTATAAAGGGTGAACTATGTTTCTTTTTTCATTAGGTGAGTTTTCGTGGTTTACTTGGTTACGTCTTGGTATCGAGCGTTATTGACCAAGTGATTCTGACCAAGGTGGAGTGCAAAAATGACTAGGAGTTGTTTTTTATAAACAAAAATAGCGGTTGGGGTGGAGTATATTTCATTCAAAGAAAAGCTGTATATGTAACAAAAGTTCATTTCCACCTTATTCTATGACACTAGAAACTCGAAGTTTATTGCCACCCTTTAATTGTAATTGTTGATCAGGCATATTTTTTTTATCTTAAATATTTATTTCTAATAAAAATGTTAAAAGGATAAGGAGATAGCTTGATCAACAATGCTCCATCACTGAGATCCCCAGGTTTGACTTGTTCTTAGATTATTATTCCCTCAATATTTTTTTATGCTCATCTTCAGCTTATCTGCATATTTTCACATTTGGGTTAAGGATGAGTAAGGTTGTGTTTGGAGAAAATGTACCCACATTTTTTGTGGATTGGTGGTAAATCATTTAAAGAAAGAAATCGCCCCCAGTACACCCAACAAGGATTCAAACCTCGAGGTCTCTGTCATCGGCAGTCCGCTCTATGGAAAGAGTAATGCCTTAAACCATTTGACCACCGAAGCAGGTGTCTGCACAGTTCCTAATCAAGAGGTGAGTATGACTAGTCCAAGTCATGTGAACTCACCGTCCACAGTGACCGAGCAAGTGGTGACAGCCTCGCCCACGGCGTTCCTGGCCTTGCACATGTAGGTGCCTGAGTCTTCAGCGTACGCGTACAAGATGTCGAGTGCCACAAAGCCAAAGTCGTATATTGTCTTGAACCTGTGACCTAAAGAAGAAGAAACGAGATAAAGAGCAACAATAGGGAAACCAGTGTTTTATTTGAACAGTGAGAAAATTATCCAGTGTAAAAAAAGTGGTAGAATGCACAAAATTTTATGTGAAATAAGATATGTTTTATTTGATAGTAGAGTAGAGTCTTGGAAACTCGACACTCGATAACTCGTCATTCCATGTAACTCAACACGCTCATGTGCACACAGTTGTTGGCGCCAGTCATCACAATCGAAGGTCATTCAACGTATAACCTCTCAGTTTGTTTGTTTAACTCGAGTGGAACAGTCTGTGATGTTTATACAAGTACTGTGTTTGCTAGTTTTCCAATTCAGTAGTGTGTTATTTGAATCAATACCATATTATATGTACAGTACTGTACTGCATTTCTGTATACTACAAGTATGTATAAAGACCATTATATTAACATGGAATATATTGTACTGTATGTATATTACTGTTACTGTACTATGCAATACTACAGTAGAGTACAACTGTAACTATAATATTTGATACTTTACTGTGATCCATTCTTGTTTAGTTGTTGTCAAGTTCATTCACAAAACTCGACATTTCAATAACACGACACCATCTCAGTCCACATTAGGTCGAGTTTCTGAGACTACTTTATCAATGTATTCATCAAAACATAAACAGTTATTGAACTTGCAAAATGTGTATATAAATTAAAACTATTAATCTTAAATGTTTAAATAGGAGATTCTATTGTATTTTTTTAAAGCAAAGTTGATCAAATATATAAGAGCACAAGTTTTCATGCATATAGTGATAGTTATAGTTAGAGAAAGGTCAAACACTATTTTAAGAGTCAGAATCTCGAATACAAAATTCATTTTACATACAAATCTGGAATCCTAATCCGAATATTATAAAATATGGTAAGTCTAATAGGTTTAATTTACTATATTAATTCTTAAGTTGCTAAATTGTCTTTTTTTTTAACACCGCGCCTTACTACCTGTTCAGGTATTTACGCATATGTACTAATTACTCGGATGTGTTAAGGATGAGGAAGGTTGAATTTAGAGTAAGTGTACCCATATTTGTGTAGAGGGAGAGTGTAAAACCATTTAGGCAAAATTACCCTCAGTACACCTAACTGGGATTCGAGCCTCAACCTCCCTGTATTCAACAGTCCACTTTGTTGTGAAAGTAATGACTTGGACCATGTGGCCACCAAAATGGATCTTTTCTAGTAATAATACAAGGCTGGAAAGAGTATCTTTAAGATGGCACTGCCCTACCTTGGGGTATTGGTCGGCCATTGCAGAACCATTCGACCCTCATGGTGGGGTCGTTGACGGGTGTTAGTGTGGCCTCCAAGTGTGCGCTTAGCCCCTCGGGCAGCTTCTCAATGTTGCGCAGTGGTCGGCCGAACTGGGGCTTCTCTGCAATGACTGCATCTTCCTTGGGGACACGCTTGTTCCTGGAGTCGTCCTCCAGGTATTGAATCTTCTGGAGGGCACCCTCGTGTTGGGTGTCGCGGATAATGGAAGAACGCGCTGGGGGGAAAAAAAACACCAGTGATTTGGTTGGTCGACATGAGTTCTTAAGTGTCTGCCCATCTAAACCCCTTACTTTAGGCAAGCAGTACATCTAAAACCAGATGTTGCATCATAGTGCAGTTTTATGTATTCTACTTATGAAAAACAGTGGAACTGAGACCAGTGAAAATGTTTCACCATCCTTACCAAAAAAATAAATATATTTTTTAAATAAATATTTCAAAATGAATTAAAAAATAATAATTCTTAACTCAAAAAAAAGCAACTAAATTGATCCCAACTTCACTGTTGTCAAGCGAATAATGCGTAAAATTGAAATTCGATGCATTTTATATTATTATTATTATTATTATTATTATTATTATTATTATTATTATTATTATTATTATTAGCACCGCGTCTTACTACCCGTTCGGGTTATACGCACTTACGCTAATGTGTAATGGTAGGGTGATTGTGAGATGAAATGGAGGACCTACAGTTTAACGTGGAATCCGAACCACGGTGGAGGCCTGGCATTCCTCACATTCACAAGTTGTGATTAATACAC
>CABFWO010000076.1:239688-265408 GCA_902155825.1 Timema genevievae
AAAAAAAAAAAAAGAGATGGGTGAAGCAGATAACAAAATGTGTGATTGAGAGGAGAGTAATGGAAGAAAATAATGTGGAAGAATGGTGGAAGGACAGAGGAAGATGGAGGCCTTTTACTAAAGCGTCCCATCCACAGGCTGGAAACAGATGTTGATAATGACCTATGTGTTGATCTGTATTAAATTTTGCTAAGTATCTGAACAATGAATATGTCAGTTGAAGAATTTAAATGGAATTTATGTTGTTTTTTTTTGTTTTTTTTATATAGCATCGCATCTTGCTACCCTATACGCTATATATGTTAACGTGTCCTTTGCAAATAGGCCTAGTTTATATATGGCACTTACTTCTGCAGATGAGGTTGCATGTGGTCTCATCCGCGCCGACCAGGTTGACAGCTCGGCAAGTGTAGGTTCCAGAATCCTCGGCAATCAAGTCGATGATGTCAAGCGCCACGTAGCCAAAGTCGTGGATCGGACGGAATCGGTGGCCTGCAAAGATGATTAAAAGCAAGCTGAGTATCACAATCATTTACAAAAAAAATAATAAAAAATATTATGATGCTGTCAAATTCACAATGGTAGTATTTATTATTTAAATAACATTGATCCATTTATTTAAAAATTAGTATTGTAAACTTGAAACTTTACAATTTTCCTTTTTATTCCCTTTTATATTTTTGTTCTCCTCTTTTAGAAAGTTGTGTTGCATGTTTCACACTCCCTCCTAATGAGTTCCGATAGAATGAATCCTAGGTCAGGGGATTAGGCGGAAATGATCAATTATCTTCAAGAGACAGGCGTTACCTCTTTGTCTAGTGGCAGTAATTTAAAGTGTGAACTGTGTTATTATTTTCATTGTAAAGCCATATTGTGTTAGTCTGCTTTTATATGTTTCCATCATCTTTTTTGTACTTTCTTCCAATTAAAATAAAATACCTCAATATGCGAGAAGAGGTTTTCGTTAAAGAGAAATATTGTATATTGGTATAGTAATAGAACCACTCTATTGTACTTTAATAGAGTTTATTATCACTGTCTTTACTTTCTTATTTTTCTATCGGCCCACCATTTTTGCCAGCCTACTCAAATTAGCCTGCAATACATGAATGGTAGGATCACACCTTTGCTGATATATTAATAAGAGTACTATTTTCCTTGGAAGGACCGTATCTGACAAGTAGACAAACTACTAGATCTAATTTAATGTATTCATATGTCAAGCTATGTAATCTAAGCTGTCACTTTTAATATATATTATCAATACCTATAAAATAACCATAATAATACTAGAAAATGTGATCAATATTGGCCGCAGAATATATGTTTGTATTTTATAAAAGGACTTTCCTATGAAAATGCGACTGTATATATTTTTATAACCATTATTTATTGTATTGCCAACAGCCGATCAACTTACCGACAGTTACCGGGCGGCCATTCATGTACCATTCGACCTTGAGATTGGGGTCGGTGACTGGCTCCAGTTTGCACTCAAAGTGGGCGTGCTTCCCCTCCCTCATGTTGTCCAAACTCTTGGGTTTGGTCACGAAGCGAGGTCGGATGTTGACAACCTCGTCCACATACTCTGACTTCTTGTAGCGTGATGAGTCCTCCAGGTACTGGATCTTCTCCAAACCCGAGGGGTGTTGGGAGTCCAGAATGAGATCTCTCTTGGCTGAAGGAACAACAGAATTCGTGTCATTTGTGGTTTAGGGATGTGAACTTCAAATCCTTAATACTTTGAATCCTTTAGGATACTCTACATTTAAGGATTCAATAAATTATCAAATTTGAGATTAAAAAAAAATATATATATATATATTCTATTTTTTTGGATATCAGTTTTAATTTATACATAGATTGTCTCTGTAGTCAAGTGGTAGGAGTTCCTGACTACAGATCCAGAGGTGCCGGGTTTGATTCTCGGAGGTTCCAGATTTTTTTTATGAAGCAATGGGTATGGAACAAGGTAATACTCAGCCTCGGGAGGACTGATTTTTTGTTGATGTATCCCAACATAATTATATCATAGGATCAACTTAAAAGCCAGACCCCAGACCATTAGTTTGACACTTTTAACCTAATTAATCTACATTATAATGAATGTGTTATAGCAAACATGTAAATATGTATTTGCTATTTCTATTTTATTTTGCATTCACGATATTTTCTAAGATTCGGATATGAATTTGAAATCCATGTATAAAACAAAGACTCAGATTTGAGTTTTGGACCCATAAAATAGTGGATTCTTCCATTCTATTATTAAAAATGTTTCAATAGGAGGCCCGTAGTGAAATGGGTGTTAAAAACACTTACCGATTATCCTAACAGAGCATGAAGTTACTGCTTCACCCAGCTGGTTGCGAGCCTGGCAGGTGTACACTCCTGAATCCACCGGGTACACACTCAGTAGGTCCAGAGCCACGTAGTCAAACTCGTGGGCTGGTCGGAAACGATGCCCTGAACAAAACAACCCGTATAATTGTTATTAATTTATTTTGGTCAAAAAACAGAGGAATTTTAAGAACTTATCAATAGTTTTTTCTACGTACTGCATCTTACTGCCTGTGTGGATTATACACCTGTGGATTAATTACACTATCGTGCTAGGTATTAGGAAGGTTTAGTTCAATGAAGGGTACATACATTTGCATAGAAAGAGAATGTAAAACGATCTAAGAAAAACTATCTTCAGTACACCCGACCGAGATCAAACCCCAATCTCCCTGTTAATGGTAGTCTAATCTGTTACGAGAGTAGCGCCTTAGACCAAGCGGCCACCGGAGTGGATCTTATCAAGAGTTAATGTAGATTTTAACTAAAACAAAATGTATTTGAAGTTTTTATGGTAGGCCTACTAGCAGATATAGATTTAAATAATAATGGTATACGAGTAAGTATTTCTCAATTTGAGTCAAGTTTACATGAAAACATCATATTTTATTCGAATTTGAATAATATAGAGAAATATTTGTGCTAGAAACATTTCAATTTGAATTTTTGTGTCCATAAACCATAAACACAAACAAACATCTTTGTACATGCTATATCTTTTTTTAATAAGACAAGAGTAAATATTAAGGAAATTGGTTCACTAAAAAATAATATCCTAAAATTGAATAGACTTAGTTTAACCGGAAATATTTAAAATAAAAATAAATCGTGTTAAGTGCTTGAATTTTTAGAATTTTGTAAAAAAAAATTGAGTCGATTTTAAAAAACTATAAAAACAAAACTCAAACTAAAATTTTAAAAATGATTGCATAATCCTAATCAAACAACCTTTAATCCAAGCCATCACTCTCAAAATAGAATAAACTGCCTAAAACAAGGATATCGAGGTAGGAATCCAGGTTGGGTGTACTGAGGGTGAGTTTCCCTGAATGGTTTTTCTACTCTATTTCGACACAAATGTAGAACACATCTAACCCTCCTCCTTTCTCACCCCTAATACCACCTTTCTTATCCCTAGCACATTAGTGCAGTTAGTTTGTATCCGTACAGCCCAAACGGGTAATGTGGTGCTGTGACAATTAAAACATTATTATTTAAAGAATGTTTTACATTTAGAAAATATTGTCATAAGAAAAAATAAAAATGTGTACGACCAAAAAAAACCTTGATCTTTGATATTAGGATGCATCCTTGCATCAAAAATATGATCCATTTTTTTTTTCTTTATCTTCTGGAAATATTTGCTAAGACTAAAGCGAAACAATTCCCCACCTGTCCCGACAGGTCGTCCGTTGACGAACCAATCAACCCTGATGGTGGGATCCCCGACAGGCTGTAGACGACACTCCAGATGAATGTTGGTGCCCTCCACCGTCTCTATGTTGTGGAGGGGACGAGTAAACTGAGGGGCCTGCATCACAGTCACATCCTCTGCGACTGTGCGGCGGTGACGAGAAGAGTCCTCCAGATACTGGATCTGCTCAAGAGCCTGCTCGTTCTGACTCTCGGTCAAGATGTCCGATTGACTGATCACCTGGGAAGTATTGACAAGGAGTTTATCATATATCTTAGAGTAGTCTCATATTTACTTCAATATAATATATAAACTTAAAGATGGGTCGAATCTAAATGTTAAATTGTCTTTCAAATCTTGAATCAAAATACGAATCCTTGAATCTTTAAAAGTGTACCATCTTAGTTAAAGTGAACATATTTAAAAGTTAATTTTAAATAGATGTTTAAGGTTTGATGTCAATGACAAATGTTATTTTGTTTGTCATGTCTGTTACGTCATAAACAACAACGAAAACTATTTTTTGGTAAATTAATTATATTAATACAATCTTTTCCTTTTTTGTGATGTTGTTACTCTACCAACTACACAAGTCTATATAATTCCTTCCACCAATTGCTTAGATTTGTTATATCTTAATAATAATTGTTTGAGACTTTTTTTGAGATTCTTACGAATCTAAAATCTCTCAAATATTATAAGATTCGAACATCCTGTCTATATTTTTTTTAAATATATTAGTGTTTAGGAGTGTGTAGGTACTCGAAAATTCAAAATCAACTTGATTTTTTTCCCCCCTAAATCTCTAAAAACATGTTACTGGTAGTCACAATGTTTAACTTTTATCTCAAAAATTTTTAGTTTTATTAATAAAGGAAAAATGGCGCCAAATAGATATTTTAAATTAAATATTGAAAAGAGGACAGAAGGGCAAGGCCTACATACTTACGAGAAAAATGTAGGCCTCAAAGTTCACCATTAAAAACACAACAAAACACATAATTATGAAATTCTCATAGTCCCCTTCTTCAGCAGAAGAGAGTAAAACACCAAATGGACTATGTCAACATGGCTGGAGGTAGATCATGGTCACTTATATACGGTTGTTGCCAGTTTCTTGAGACCAGGGGAGTGCCTGGATTTGGTTATATATTTTGGTGAGCCAGTTCCCACCTAAGAAGCTGGAAAGCATTGCAACTATTGGGTAGGACTTGTATTACTCTACTATAGCATGAGTCAAAACCTGCATTAGGCATTTGGGTATGAAGTGCTACTGGTTTGTCAGGGTCGTTGTGGTTGGTATCAAAACAATGACCATTCTTTGTGAGCCAATGCATTCAGCAATGCAGTAATTGCATTGTAACTGGTATGTGAGATTTTCTGTGGAGCAGTCATAGTGTCCTTTCATGTCATATTCCATTTGTGTAAGTCTGCTGTGGAATGAGGTGAAAGGTTGGAGAATTTTGCCGGTACCGCATCTTGGCTTGTTGCACGGGTAGGAACCTTTGGCCTGATGTTGTTTGTGGTTGGGTCGGGCAGTTTAGGTTGAACCAGAATGTTGCTGAGATTAGGGGGCGTTTGAATGTGATTCTTGGAGCACTGTTGAGAAGATTTTCTGTGAAAGGAGATAAGGTTATGATATTGGAACCTGTGTTCACGATAAATTTGAGTTTGTCTAGTCCTACATAGTTTTGGGTGGTGAACAGTATTTCATTGGAAGGTTGCTTCTTGACAGGCTCTTGATTGGATTGGGCTCTGTTTATTTGACTATCGACTATGTGTTAGGATATCTTTGGGCAGTAAAAGCCTTGAAAATAATTTGACATTGAAATCATCCTCTTCATGTGAGATGCTCTCTACCCTATAGCCTAGCTACCAGAGCCAAACGTATACGTTCTGAGGAAGAAGATCTTAACAAGCAATGTCAATCGTTTTTCAAGAAACAGGCATCAACAGTATCTAAGTGAGCATGATATAACTCCAGCCATGATGACATAGTCCATTTGGTGTTTTATTCTCTTTTGCCAAAGAAGGGCCATGAAAATTTCATAGTTATATGTTTTGTTGTGTTTTTAATTGTGAGCTTTGAAGCCTACAGTTTTCTGATAAATGTGTAGGCCTTGCCCTTCTATTCTCTCTTCAATGTTTAATTTAATTTGATTCAATTTTAAGATATTATTTCTTAGTAGACAAGAGTATCTCAATGTCTAGTTTTGTTTGATTAAAAAAAAAACTAATTTTTAAAACATTAAATTTATCTAAAAAGTGAATTTGTATGATGGCAACTTTTTTTAAAGAAAAATTATCAATCTTAAAAAATTATGTTTGTGAATATATTATGGAAATTAAACTTGAGATTTTAAAATAAAAAAGGGTTCTATATTATTAGAACTTGGAAAAACACAATATTTTATTCAAACTTGACTCAAAGTGAAAAATGATTACCCAGACACACCTATTTTCAAAATATACAGTATAACAGACAATAAGTTTTAATGATCACATAATATTTATATTTAAAATAGAGAAAGTCATAAGTACTTGAAAAATACTAAACATTTTTAGCATTTTAAAAATAAACCTTAATTTCCATTTGGTTTTATAGTAGGCTGCAAAATTGTTCTTTATTAATTCCTTTTAAAAAAATTTAAATACTTAACTGTAATAAAATCATTCTTACCCTGACGCAAGACGAGGTGTGTGCTGAACCCAAGTGGTTCGTGGCGCGGACAGTGTATTCTCCGGCGTCGAGAGTTGTGGTATGGACAATGTCCAATGCAACAAATCCAAAGTCATAATATGTTCGGAATCGAGATCCTGAAACAAAAATTCATAGTACTGAATGTGAACAAACAAGGAACAGAAGCAAATATAACAATGAATGGGTAAAGCCCTAGAAAATTTAGAGCAGTTTAACTATCTTAGCAGCACAGTAACAAATAGCTCCAGCAAAAATCAAGTGACGAATCAAATCCAGAAAGCAACACAATTCTTTAACCAAGTGAAGAACCTACTGTGGTATATTAAAGTACCGCATAGTGCTAAATTGACACTCTTTAAGACATTTAACATTTCTATCTTGGCGTATGCCCTCGATACCTGTATCATCAACAACAAAGAAAATCGATTACAGAGCTCCAAAATGAAGTTCATAAGCTCGGATAAAGAATGTGACCAATAGGAACGATGCTGGAGTGAACAGGAATGTGCTAAAAACAATAAGTAATGCTCGACTAAATGGGTATGGACATCTACAACAATTAAACAGCAGAAAGAAGGCAAGACAATACGAGGAAAGAAAGATGTAAAAGAATGAAGACAAGATAGCAATACTTTTCATAAGAATGAACTGTACAGGGACAGGATGAGATGATATGGAGAGCGCTCACTAACCACATCTGGAAAACTGGGGTTGAGAGATGATGATGATGATGATGATGATGATAGTGATGATAGTGATGATGGTAGTGATAGTGGGTATGATAATGATGGTAGTGATAGTGATGATGATGATGATAGTTATAGTGATGATTATGATGATGATGGTAGTGATAGTGATGATGATGATGATGATGATGATGATGATGATGATAATGGAGGTGGTGATTATGGTGATGATAGTGATAGTGATGATGATGTAGATGGTTATTATTAATATTATTATTATTATTATTACTATTATTATTTTATTCAAGTATTATCTTATCTTCACTTTGAAAGAGTAAATACCGGTATGAATCATGTTAATCAACTAATTTACAAAATGTGTATCAAAATATGCTTATAAAGTTCTGTTATAAATTTTAAAATAATTTTACATTTATTAAGTATGCAAACTATTGATTGCAAATTACATAATACGTTTTGGTTATTTCTATTTAAAATGTAAAACTATCATATATTAAAAAGAAGCATCACACTCACATTTGACTGAATTGCCTGTAATAAGAAGACCAAGATTGGTATCTCAGTTGGGTGTATTGAGGTTTTTTTTTCCCTAAATGGTTTCCTGCTCTCCCTTTATGCAAATGTGTGTACAATTCCTCTAAATTTTACTTTCTTCACCCCTATTTCATTAGTGCAAATATGCATGTAAACAGAGCTGGTAGTAAGACACATGGCACAAACGCATTCAGAGAGGAAAATGTTTGACAGTGAAAAGGACAATTGCTAAATGATTATAAAATAATAGAAATTAAGAGAAGTGGGAAAAATGTGGGAAGAATCCAATGCACAAATGTGACTTCTTCCTTTCTTCTGTCTTCTAAATTAGAAAGTCACTTAAACACAAACATAGTTTTTATATTTCAACACTATTGCCTTGATCAAAAAATAGAGAGAAACAGAAAAGAAAAAGACTAGCTTTATCCATTTTGAATATTAGATGTCATATTTGTGCAATGGATTCTCCACATATATTTTCCATGTGCTTTCGTCACTAAATTTTCACTTAGTTTATATTTCTTTAATTTTTCTATCTAAATTTATTTTATCACTGCTTCTCACCACCCATTCGGCTTACACACATATATACTAACAATGCTAATGTGTTGAAAAGAATTAAAACGAAGTGTACCCATATTTGCAGGGAAGGATAGTGGAAAACCATTTAGGAAAAAACATATGACCAAAATTCAAACCCCGATATCCTCATCACTGGCAATCCAGTTCATTGAAAGAGTGATGCCTTTAGATCATTCAACCACCAAAGCAGGTTAATAGAATTAAATTATGGTCGTGCAGTCTATTAAAATCCTCTTTCTTCCTCCTGTTCACTCGGCCTTGTATTCACTGTGCACTCACCAACAGTGACGGCCTTGCCGTTGTGGAACCACTCGACTCTCATAGTAGGGTCTCCCATGGGCTCCAGACGACACTCCAGGTGGATGTTCTTCCCCTCACTGACAGGTTTGGGGTCGGACAATGGCTGGACGAAGATGGGCTTGGACTTTGAGATCTCCTCGATGTGGTACTGGGGCTCTACAAACTTGGAGCCCTCCATATGCTTGGTCTTCTCATACGTAGAATGGTGCATGCTGGTGGTATCGATACTGGACCGGGCTGTCACAGAGGCGGAAACAGTTTAGTATATTCAAGTACAGTTTTACTTAAATCCATACCATAGAATCTCAAATCTTGAAACTGAATCATCTTTTTAGCAATAAATCCTAAATATACCATATGAACCTTGATTTTACCTACAAATCCTAAATCTCCAATATGAATTTTCATTTTATCTATAAATCCTAAATCTCAAATCTCTATCTTAACCTTGAATCCTAAATCTTTAATTTGAATCATTTTGTTTATGAATCCTAAATCTTGAATCTGAATCTTCATTCTATCTATGAATGCTAAATCACAAATTTGAATCTCGATCTTACCTATAAATCCTAAATCTTTAATCTGAATCTTAATTTTATCTATGAATTCTAAATATCAAGCCTGAATCTTTATCTTACCCATGAATCTTAAATCTAAAATATGAATCTTAATTTTACTTATGAATCTAAAATCTAAAATAGGAATCTTAATTTTACCTATAAATCCTACATCCTCAATCTTAATCTTAATTTTACCTAAGAATCCTAAATTTTCTGGGATACATTTATACATTAAAGAAATGATTTGAAAGGTATCAAAATGACTGTCAAGTTGTAAAATGTTTATATTTTATCAAACAAATTGCAGCATGAAAAAGGAGAGCTGTAATCAACAGGAGGAGTAAAATGGCGCTCTCACTTTCAACTTCCATCGTGGCCGAGAGTTGCGCTTCTCCGAGTGCGTTCCTAGCCACAACAGTGTAGGTCCCGGCATCGTCTGAGCGAACGCTCAAAATGTCCAAGGCGACGTAGCCGAAGTCATGGTAGGTTTGGACTCTGTTGGCCGTCATTATGACTTTCCCGTTGAAGTACCATTCAATCTGCGTAACAGGAATAGCATCCATTAAAATGTGATAAATGTTGTACAAGAAAAATGTGTTAAAATACCTTTTTTTTATAACTTATGTCACTGCCCATTTGGGTCATAGGCATATATAATAATTTATATCTTAGTGATGTGTAAAGTATTTAGAGGAAATGTACCTACATTTGTGTGGGAAACTATTCAGAAAAAAAGGAGTAATTTTGACTATGATTCAAACCCCAATGTTTTTATCATCAGCAGCCCAGTCAATTGCGTTGAGCATTCATATTTAAGCATCATGTCTTACTACTCATTCAGGCTATACACATATGCACTAATTATGCTAGTGTGCATCCACATTTATGTGGCTGGAGAGTGGAAAACCATTTAGGGAAGACAACACTCATTACATCTTACTGAGATTTGAACCCTGATCTCCTTGTCATCAACAGTCCAGTTCGTTGTGTTGACATTTTTAATTACTTATCTTACATTGATATGAACCTATTTATGTATCAGAGTCAACGAAACATAACATATTATATTTTTGAAAGGTTAAAATTATCCAAAACAATGCTATCCTAATTCAACTGAGGGGAAATAAACCCTCATAAAGTAATATTTGAAATGAAGTTTGACCATTTGAGAAAAAAATATTTTTAGCAATATAACTTGGAAACATATTATATTAGTTTGCTGGTAAGAGTGTTTAAAATAAAATATAATTATATATAGTATTTGTCAGAAATAATTAAAATTAGAGTTGTTTGTAATTTTTGCCGCAAACTCTCACCTGTAGAGTTGTGTCATTCAGAGGCTCGACACGAGCCTCAAAGTGGGCCCTCTGCCCTTCAACAATCTTATTGGTTCCCTTCAAGGGGCCCAGGAACCGCGGCTTCTGAGTCACTGTGGTTTCCTCCTGGGTGGTGCGCCCATAGCGGCTGCAATATGACAAGAGGGTAGTTTTTCACAAAAGAACGATTTTATTTATTCGTATAACACGCCCCTAGTATTTTTTTTTCTGGGTGTTAAATTTAAATATTGGTTTCTGTTGCTTGCAATAGTAAAGTGTCCTTCATTTTAGGCAGAGCCTAAGGGTACGGCCATACTTGCAACCTGGTCAAGGTGCCATAAACGCCGTGTCCGGGTCACCAGAATGTCGAGCAATGTTATTTATATGGAAGATACCAAGGTATCCCACTTCTGATACCAAAGTTTGTTGTTACTAGGCTGTAGTCGCCTAGTGTGGTCAACCTCGCATATAACAAGGCATTGTGTACTGGCATCCAAGTCACAATTATTATAACTGCAGTCCTAATATAAGGACAATTTGTGTCGGTAATGTTTGAGAACAGTCAGTGATGTCTAATGAGTTACATCAGTGGACTGACTTGAAGTTTATGAATGTTAGAAATTAATGTATTTTAAAAGTTTTTTTTTTAATTCCTTTGACTATTTATTCCTCTTTTAGGGTATTTAATTATTAGTTTTACACCTTTTATTGGAAAGTTCTGATATTATTATGCTATTAATATAAGAATATTATTAGTAGGTTAAGGGTGAGTGAGTAGGTATTTTTACTTCGAGTCTAGTTTGAAGGAAAACATAGAATTTTTGTTCAAGCCTAGAATTATATAAAGCAATATTTGTATTGTAAATATTTCATTCAAGTCTCAATTTTGCAACAAATCCATACATAAATTATAAACACAAACCTACATTTTTAAGAATGAAATTGTGTATTGTGAAAAAAGTTATGCTCACACAAATTCAATTTTTTAAATAAATGTCAGATAGTTATAAGAGTAAATTTGTATTTTAATCAAACGAAAGTAAATATTGAGGTACTCTATTTAGCCATGGAATAGTATCTTAAAATTGAATCAAATTAAATAAACTCAGATTTTTTGAGATGAAATAAAAAATTTCAAAAACTTTTTTAGTGTTTTGTAAAAATATTCAGGTTAGCTACATGAACTCAACTCGAAACACGAACTTTTGAGTACTCGGACACGCCTAAATATGAATTTAAAATGTTTATTGTTGGTGAAATTAGCCTACCTGGAGTCCTCCAAATATTGAATCCTTTCCAGTCCTCCAGGATGTTGACTGTCGTAGATGATATCCTTCTTACTGACAACAGTCATTTGCGCTGACGTTGTGGCCTGACCCATCTGATTGTAAGCGCGGCAGGTGTATACTCCAACATCATGGATAGTCACATACTTGATTGTCAGAGCGACGTAGCCAAAGTTGAAGAAAGTAGTAATTCGAGAGCCTGTGGAAAATCAACCATGGATTAATATTGGTATTAATAATACTTTTAATATTAAGTTTACCTACTATCTTGGATTAAGTCTGTTTGTAAGTGATGTGCTGTGTATATAATATATTGATGGCACTCACTCGCTTCAACTGGCCGCCCGTCCTTGAGCCACTCGACTCGCAACGTAGAGTCTCCCACAGGCTCGAGACGAGCCTCAAAGTGTGCGAAGCCGCCCTCCCTCACGTTGATCTGGTCCTTGATGGGCGACTTGAATTCTGGCGCAGTGGTGCTCTCCGGCGCTTCCTTTATGTACTTTTGGTGCATTTGCTGTTGGTAGGCTTCTAGTTCCTCCACTTTCTCGATGTAGCGCTGCTGTTCTGGGATCCCCAGGTCTCCGGTTACGCTCGTGCGCGCTGGAGAATCCGAGACACATTCACACATTAAAAAATAAAAGATATCAACTTATTTTTTATGCAACTAACGTTTCAATTATAACTTAATTAAATTGGTTGAGTAGGTGCACTAAGCCAAAAGGATTCAATTCCCGTGTCCAGGTGTCAATTTTCAACTAATTAAATTGCATCCATTTTTTATGCATTTCTAATTAGTACAGCTCAGACTTAATCAATATTTGCCTATGCAAGTATTGAGTATGAAGGAACTTAGTCTAAATGAAACAGGATATGGAGAACATATTTTAAGTAATCGCTCCAGCATTTTTATGGGAAAATAGTTTATATACCATTAATATTAAGGGTGGGGAAAAATTGCATGTTGAAATCATACATCTTCCATTTGGGTCAAACTAGGGCAAGCTAACCCCTTGTATTTTATACAATTATTAATGCCTGAAACTTTTTTTGATTAAAATAAATATAAGCATTGCTTCAGTAGATATTTTTAGTTTAATTTGCTACACATGGTGATATCAACAGTTGTTTAATATTTGTCATGAACAACACAGAATTTAACCAGGACTTCTTATCTTCATTTAAAAAATGTGTATTCAAATGCCACAATAATCCTATTTACAGATATTTAAGAACTTTGTTTTTGGCACCGAAAAATGCTTTCAAGAACTGTTGAAAATGTTTCCATCATAAAAACTGAAAAATTACTGAATTTAACTCACGTTCACTCTCATAGCACCTTAAAGTGTATAAAATGAGTTGTTCTTCACATGGATAATTCTTTATACTCACCAAAAACTCTGATTGCCGCTGAACTGACAGCTTCCCCGAGTCTGTTCACAGCTCGCACAGTGTAAGTACCAGCATCTTCAGCCCGTAGGTGCAGTATGTTCAAGGAGACATAGCCGAAGTTGAAGATGGTGGTGATGCGCGAACCTTGAAACATCAAACATGGACTCCCTTGAGTAATGAACATTGTGTGTGTATAGTAGGGTGTATGCAAACCTTCGACTTGATTTCGAATGACCTTCTTCGGTGGCTGCATGCTCTAAGGCGTCACTCTCCCACTATACTAGACTGCCGATACAAGGAGAATAGGGTTCGAATCCCAGTCTGGTATATTCGGGGTGGTTTTCCCTAGATGGTTTACCACTTTTTCTTCATGCAAATTCAGGTACACTTCCTTTAAATTTCAACCTTCCTCATCCCTAGCCCATTAGCACATTAATACATATGAATACAATCGGAACAGGTATTAAGATGTGGTGCTAAAAATACTTGAATGAATTAAATAGCCAAACTATTATAGCATCTAAATATTATATTCTTTAAATTGAAAAATGACACCAAGACACAGGAGTTGAACCTGGGACCTTTGTATTAGCATGCCAATGTTCCTCCCACTGAGCTATTCAGGATCCATCCTATGCCCAGGGTCAAAACTCTGCCTTAAAATATGAAAGAAGGATGACCCTGGGCATTGGACGACTCCCGGATAACACAATGGTAAGAGCATTGGCGTGATAAGCCCAAGGTTTCAGGTTTGATTCCCGTGTCTAATGTCCAGGTGTCATTTTTCATTTTAAATAATTTATTAACTTCTAATATTCAACAGCTTTGAGTTTGATTTGAAATTATGATTCAGGATTTGACAATTATTATTATTATTATTATAAAGCTTCACATATATATTAACATTGCATCTTACTACCAGTTTGGGTTATATGCTTACATACTAACTCCGCTAATGGTTTTAAGCCTTGCCTTTTTATTCTTTATTTTCTTAGCAGCATGTCTTACTATATGTTCAGGCTATGCACTTATGTTTTAATTGCCTTTAGGGATTAGGGAGATTGTATTTAGAGAAAGTGTACCTGCATTTTCATGGAGAGAAAGAGCGTAAAACCATGGTAGATGGGGGAGGGGCAGGAGGCACCAAAATCTAGAGAGAATCTAATTGGTGCCTTAACTGTTAAAAGTAAAATTGTACTCACAATAAAATATAAATCCACTAATCTGGACTGTAGCAGCAACAAATTAAAATAAATGAGGTTTATAAGTTTTAATGTATTAACTTTTTTTTTAGATTCAGCTAAGTGACCTTTAAAACTGCCAAAGTGTGCACATTTATTTCAGTCAGGTGACCTTAAAAATGGAAAAGGTGTGCGCAATTATTCCAGTAAAGTGTCCATGAAAATTGCAAAGGTGTGCACACTTATTTCAGCCAAGTGCCCATGAAAACTGTAAAGGTGTGCACACTTATTTCAGCCAAGTGCCCATGAAAACCGGAAAGGTGCATTAATTTCTTTCAGCCAAATGATCTTTAAAACTGCCAAAGTGTGCACATTTATTTCAGCCAAGTGACCTTAAAAATGGAAAAGGTGTGCGCAATTATTCCAGTAAAGTGTCCATGAAAATTGTAAAGGTGTGCACACTTATTTCAGCCAAGTGCCCATGAAAACTGGAAAGGTGTATAAATTTATTTCAGCCAAATGCTCTTTAAAACTGCAAAGGTGTGCACATCCTTCTTTCCCCTGCGCATTAAAGCCATCCTACTTGCTCTACTCTCGCCATTTAGGTATATTGGCAATATTACATCTGTCCCTGCTAAACGCTACATGAGCTATCAGTGTCGCAAAGGAGGTCTACTCCTAACATATAGAGTTTATATGATAGGTTGTGATGTCTCTCCACTCACTTGCTGTGATAGCTTTCCCGTCCTTGTACCACTCCACCTTCATGGTGGGGTCGCTGACGGGAGTGAGCTGAGCCTCGAAGTGGGCATTGCGCCCCTCTTGTAGCTCGCCTAAATCATGGAGCGGGCGTATAAACGCCGGCCGCTGGGCAACTGTTTCCTCGACGCTCTCAGTCCGTTGGTACCGAGAGTAGTCCTCTAGTTGCTGAATGTACTGTAGACTGTCGGGGTGCTGGCTCGATTGCTCGATGCTCGAGCGCGCTGAGGAAAAACGGTCACATTTTAATAGTTTGTATGATTGAACCGGTGGTTGCACAGTGACTATAGTACGATTCTGGAAGGCAAAAAGTTTTTAGAAAACACAAAATTATTTTTTACGGAAAACAATGATAATATTTTAGTATATTATTATTGTTAATTTATAGGTATGGATAATATCAAAAGTGACAGCTGCAGATCACATGACTTGACAAATGAATAAGTGAAAGTAGATCTAGTAACTTTTTATAGCTGTCATATAAGGCACTTCCTGTGAAGATTGGACTGTAACAATATCAACTCTTGGATTAAATTGACAAGCTAAAGACTATAGCAGTGAGAATGTGAGCTTTGTGCTGGAATGATAAGACTCTCACTGATAAGACCAGGATTTGAACACTGACCAGCTGCACCATAGTCATTGTATCTGCAAATTGCTTTTTTTAAATCCTAAATACATGTAGATGCTAATGCATTCCCTCTTAATAACCCTACTCATTAGGTTTTCCGTGAGTATTGAGAGCTATGAAGAATCTGTTAAATATAAAGAGGTGTATATATATCTTTATTTAAGCAGCATGTATAATGTACACTCTGCTTACCCTGAAAGGTAGCAGTCGTGCCATTATGGCGAAGCTTAGGAGTTAGGCCCATAATGTAATCCACTAAGGTAAGCTTGTCATGTTTCAAAATAAATAAAGGGTATATCTTAACCTAAACTATATTGTGGTTATACCTGTCACACCAAGGAGAGCCTCGGAATCGATAGATCCAGAAGCGCTTGTAACACGGCATACATATTCTCCGCTGTCCTCTAGAATAATGCTGATAAGATCGAGGGCTATGAAACCAAATCTGAAGGTTGTCGTAGCGCGGGAACCTGACACAAAGAGAAGACAAATATTATCGTAAGATTTTCAGAACACTTAAGAAGTCAGATTTTAACCTCAGACTAACGGCAAGTGGGATACTTTTTTAACAAGATGGTATTCCATTTCTTTATTTTGTTAATTTAGGGTAGGCACTTTTAAGTTACTGATGATAGTGCTTGATGGCATAAGTATGTGTAAATTGTAGAGATGGTACCATTGAATTTTGTCATCTTCAAATTTCTAGAATCCTTAAGGTGGCCACCTCGTCAGCGATAAAGTATCAATTGCTTTCTTGCCACACAACTTAAACTACAATGGTCTGTGTCATTTTCTGGAACTAGGTACTTCTCTATTATTTCAAACCTTATATTACCTTTTACCCTTAACTTACAACCACTCTTTGTCCCGTCAATAAGAAAGAGAAGAATTAAGAATTATGAAACTTTTTATCCCAAGGTAAAAGAGGAAAGCTCACTGATAGTTCTTAAATATCTTGAAATTTTCTGTTACAATCATATAAAGAATATCTATATTTGTTAAAAGAAGGCTAAAACTAGAGCCTTTTTCACAAAGCACAGTCTCATAGCTCCGCAAATAAGCTTAAAAGGTCGTGGAAAATGAACTAATGTCACATTTTCACTGATTTTTTCCTATCAATCAAGGTTCTGCAAGCCTGGGTAAGCATATTCTCAATGTTAAATTTTTAATTCAAGTTAGAAAGGGACTATGTAAAAATAGGAAAAATAATTATTATTTAGGTATTTAAAGTCTCTATTTAGTTAATTTTATTTTAATTGCCTTATCATGGCATTGCAACTTCAATCGAGAATAATTCAAAATGGACGAAAAAATTGAATTAATTTACCATTCAAAAATAGTTTTAGAGCTCTGTTACTTTATTAATGTGAAATTTGATATTAATTTTAACCATTTGTCAAGCTACCAAATTATTTATAAGGGAAACTCCCGAGTTAATCTAAATTAAATAGCCTATACTTATCATTGAGCTTTAAAAAAAAAATTTGTAGAGGAAGTTTGAAAATGATGAGCATACAAAACTTTCTAACTTGATCCCGAGATTTAATGATGAACTCGGCTCAAAGCTTGAAATATGAATACTCGCAAAGCTCTACTATTTATGAAACTAAAAATATAGGGTTTTAAATAAAATGAGTCCTGTTGGAATTTTTCAACTTTATTTTGATATGAACCATATTTTGAAACAACACATCATAGAATTGAATAATGCGTTAGAGCTTAATGTCTGCACAACAATTTCTCGCTTACTGAGGTGGCCCCCTTAAGGACATTCAATACCAAAGGATCCAAGAAAATATCAGATTTGATTTTTGACACACAAAAAAAAACACATTCAGTATTTGAATTGCTTATTGGAAGTTCCGCCTCAACATAGGGATACAAAGACTGAGCCCAGTAGGTTCACTTAACGCTTAACTGAATTAATTTAAATTAGTTGAAATATGACACCTGTACATGGGAATTGAACCAATGTCCAGGTGTCATTTTTCAACCAATTTAAATTAAATGAATTGTAGTCTCCTCCATATGGAAAATACCATAATAAGAATGATTTGCAAACTGTGTGTTGATATTCACTAACTGAATGTTAACATTTTATTCTTATCATCTAATATTCTACTACATTTATATTCATTCTAACGTTAATATATTTCCCGAGATTGAGATTCAAATTCAATATTCTAAATCCGTAGGCAGAATGGATATTCTGGTAGATTTCTGAAATATTTGGGTTTGTTGACTAGGGGGAGATTCAACCCCCACTATGGTAAATACTATATAATACTGTACATATGCCAACTCACTTGCTTCCAGAGCTCTGCCATTGACAAACCAGTCGACGTGCATGGTAGGATCTCCGACTGGTTCGATCCTTGCCTCAAAGTGAACCCTGCCGCCTTCAACCTGTGAGATGTTGTGCAGAGGTATGATGAATTGGGGTGGAGGGTATATGCGGTCCTCCTCTGACAGCGGCACGTGGGGCTTGGCCCTCTCCACGTGGCGCAGGTAGATTACTTCAGGGCCTGGCGTAAGCCTATCAAGAACAACAGGTATAAATACCTAATTTTTCTAAGGGTGGGGTTACACTATAAAATTTTACTATACCTTTAGCCAATAAAAGTTTTTTTATGTAACCATGAATACCACCCTTTTTTCTATGCCATTGTGTACAATAGATGGGAGGAGCAGATAGCGGCAAGTGTGGAAGGTAGAGGAGAAGAACGGAATAAAATAAAGGAGGAAGAATATGGTAGAAGGAACGAGGGAAATGGAGGCATTTTACCAAAGTGACTTAGCAATAGGCTGAAAACGATGTAAACGTCAAAGTGGGGTCTAAACAAGAATATTATAATGGCTCAAAACAAATATTTAATGCAAATGGGGCTTATAGGTGTGATTTTCCACAAAAAAAGACTCATACAATAGTATGAATTATTTCAAATTTTAAAACATCAGTCATAATTTAATTTCCCTTAAATTATTTATTCCATCAGAAACAAATATGCTATGTTGTTTATTTATCATGTAAAATACTCAACTGATAACCAGAGTGAGAGTGTAGGGCATGCGAAAAAAAAGGAGGGTTTTTGTAATTTCTATAGCAAAACATTTTTAGCGAAAATAAAGCAAATATTTCTCCAGTATAGACATAGAGCTTAATTTTCTTCACATAGTGACCTCAACAGTTGTTGAATATATGTCAAGGGTGTCCTGGAATTTAATGATAACTTTTTCTCTTCATATAAAAAGTTTCTCAACTAATGCTGCTTTGCTCATGACAGATATTCAACAGTAATTACTGTTAATGCCACCATGTGAAAAAAGTAAACTAAGTTTTTACTCGAGAAATATTTGATTTATTTTGGCCAAAAACAATGTTACTCTAAAAACGGAAAAAACACTGACCTCTTCTAGTGGCCCTTACACACCCACCTTAAATAAAATGGTCAGCTATTTTCAAAAAATTAAGAATTTTCAAAAATCACTTAATTTTAGGGCTAGAATCCAAATTACAATTCGGCCATGTGTTATGATCATATAACATCTAAATATTAATTTTGAACAAAATACACAAAAACGTTTTGCCTCTTGCCTAAGGTACCAACATGCAAAACAACAGTTTTTTTTGTGTGTTTTTTCATTTAGAATAATTTATCTGTATTGTAAAGTAACAAGATTGTTAGATAAAACTGCAAAGTTTCTTTAGTTATTGTTTATTAAATTCTAGCCTGTGCCTAATGGTCACAAGAATTAAGGTGTCAGTCTTGTATAGTTTGGCACGCCAGTGGCAGAAAGGTCAGGAGTTCGAATCCTTGCCGAGTTTACCTAGATGATTTTTCCTAAATGGTTTCTCCCCATCACTACTCACTCAGGTTCGATGACCTTGATAGGTCGAGGCAGGTTGAGGCGCCACGGTTGCGGGACAGACTCCTTGGGCGTTTCCACAAAGAGTCTGGCGCGCGTGGCAGTGGAGCCTGCGACGTTTTGGGCGGTGCACTGATACCAGGCCGCATCCGACGCCTTGGCTCGTGGGATGTCGAGGGTCGAGGCTCCACTGTCTACAGCGATGTGCACATCAGGACCGGGCACGATCGGGGCGCCATCCTGTCGCATTCACACGTTAATTTTATTGGTTATATAAAAAAAAAGTGCCTATGGCACACTTAAGAGTGATTTTTGAATAACTAATGCTGTGCCTTCAAACATTAAATTTGAGTACTTGTAGACTCTTATGCTAAACTTCTGGAACTAGAATGTTCCTCTAAGTGTGTAAGTCTTCCTCTCTTATTCATCTTTTGATCATTATTGAATCCAACAATTTGGTAACAATTTATTTTTACTTTATTATCAAGTTTAATCAAGTATTAATCAGCCCCATGGTGTACTGGTCAGCACACCTGGCTATCAACCTAAGGGTTTCTGCCTCGATTCCCGGATGGTGGGTATTTTTCCCGAAAGGGGAACCATCCCCACGATCACCAGGGTCTGGTTGATTAGGATTCAGTTAGTGTCTACTGATTCCCCACCCTCATATTCACTATCATCATCAACTCATCTCATCAGGACATGGAACAAGCCTCCATGGAAAGGATATACGATCAGTGCATTCGGGCATCCCTGGGGCAACTAACTGTACATTAGTACCAGCTAATCTTCCCACAGACTGGGCTACGAGTAATATATACCCATACAGGCATATATATTTGTATTATATATATAATACAAAATCCCTAGACACTTACATCCGGAAACCTATGCTAATAACATTAAATTGTGTTCAAAGTTTCCGTGTACAGTGCAAAGCTGTCAAGTATGCGTGTACAACAAGTTGCATAGGAGTTAGGTGCACAACATTGAACATGTAATAATGGCAAACACTTTCTGTAATATAGGACTGTTAATGATGAACCTCAGAACGTATTCGCATTTATAGATGGACTAGTGTGCTGTTTACTATTAATTGTGGTATGTTCTGCTGCCATGTTCCAATATGTCGAGGTGTGAGTGCCACGCGCTTAACTCCTATGCAACCTGTTGTATACATTTGCTTGAACAGCTTTATTCTCCCGGCGCTGTATGCTGAAACTATGAACACAATTTAATGGTATTAGCATAGTTTGCCGGATGTAAGTTTATAGTGATTTTGCATTGCTTTTGTTTCCAACAAACTATGTGTGCAGTTTGGGCTATGAGTTTCTGAACACCCTGTATATATAAAGTATTGACGGTATCCCCTGTGGTATTAGTACGCGTATACTGACCTTCTGCCAAGTGATTCGTGGGACAGGGGTGCCGACGGCTCGTGCGTTGAGAACCACGTGCTCCCCTTCCTTTACATTGACTGTGGTGAAACGTTCCACAAACTTAGGAGCAACCACTTGCTCCTTCTCAATAACAACCAAATTACACTGGAACAAAAACACACACGGGGGTTAGTAATGCAAAGTTTTTTATTTATTTTTTAAAACAGTGTCTTATTACCTGCAGGTTGAATTTATATAAAGTGAAACCGCATTTAGAGGGAGATAAAGCGAGTGGAAAATCAATTTGAGAAACCCACTCTCAGTATGCCAGGCCAAGATTCGAACCTCGATCTCCCCGTCATCTGCAGACTAGTCTTAACACAAGAGTGACGCCTTAGATCATGTGCCTATTGAAGCAGGTGAAACAAAGTTGGGGAGTAAAAATTTCTAGAGCAAAAACAATCTGGATTATTCCTCTTAGGAGTGAGATTGTTTGATCAGATTTTGGCAATGATGTTTCGGTTTATTATTTTATCTTAAGTTGGCGGTTGTACATTTAATATGGCACATATTATAAGCATATTTATAGCACAAACATTTAAAGAAGATGGCTGAAGGAGATAGTCATGTCTGGAATACATTATTTATAAATGTGTCTCTCTTTACAGCATTTTGTGTAAGCGGCAATGAATCTTTACTTAACTTAAATAGTAAACAAGGGACACTACAATACTTCAAAAGTAAGACTTTTAATCATTAAATACACAATTCAAACATTTCAAATAATATGTAATGCTTAGGTTATTCAATTCAAGTTTTACATGTGCATGGTCTGACACCTTGGTGTGTTTGTCTACTGAGTTAAGGGTCCCCGAGTTTGATTCCTGGGATGGCCAAAAAATGTATTATTGGTGAAATAAGGCTTTTCTGTTTCACAGTGTTGAATTAACAATTGGGGGCTGGGTGTGGGTCTATTTTTAGATAGTTTATAAGTTGTGTTGCTGAAATAATCAGTCAGCTCAGAAAGTGCATGTTAAATAACTCAAATAAATGGGGGGACAAAATACATAGGCATGAATGTTCAATTATTGTATGTTACAAATATCTTTTAAAAGCTAAAAGAGTATATTAACTACGCACAAGAGAGATGTTCACTGTTCAACGTTTTGAAAATCTTTGCTTGGTTTCAAATAATAGCAACTTCGACTTCGCTTCAAAAAATAATTCCGGCTTTAACATTTACGAAGCTTCATAGATAAAATTATTGGCAGCTAAAATACCCATTAATGTTCAATTAATTGGCATCCAAAGCCTTTATGTACATTATTAATTGCTATTCGTATGAAAAAAATCAGAATTAATTGCATATTATGATTATTTTAACTCAATTTATTAACTCGGAAGGAAATATTATTATAAATTGTGTAAAACATTTACAAAATTATTTGAATGTATAAAATTAAATTAAAATAACATATTTTTACCAAAATAAAAGAATTACAAAAACCTTTAGATTTTGATTCTGTTTCGAGAATATTTCTTATTTTTGATTTGGATTCGCTTTGAATTGAAAAAGTGGAGTTCACATCCCTACAAAGCACCATTACTTTCCAAATATGTGGCTCTTGAAGGAAAAACTTTTTCAGTTTTGATGTAGTCCCTACATAATTTAATTTGGAGAACATAACTAGAACCCATGTAAGGCCAAACACATACAAGCAATGGTATTGTTGGTTTGTACCTGAAAAGACGTCTCGCCCGTCTTGTTGCGAGCGACACACGTGACTGCGCCATTGTCTACACGGTTGACGTTGGTGATCATGAGCGCGTGGTTCCCAGACTCATTCACCAGGATCTTGTGAGTTGCGTCATTAGACACGGGCCTCCCGTTGATGTACCAGGTGACTTCAGGGTAGGGGCGTCCGGTCACACGGCAGTCGAAGCGCGTCATCTTGCCCTCGGTGACTTCACGGTCGGCGGCCACGCGGATGAAGTTCGGGGCCAGCGTCTTGCTGCTGTCGGTCGAGTCGATTACAGTACTGCTCTCCACGCGAGTAGATTTGAGCGTTGACTCCCTGTAAATAATTTTTTTTTTAGCAAACTCTCTAGTATTTTTACTTGCTACCATTGGCTTAAATTATAAAGTTTAAGGGGAATAAAATGCTAAACAGCTTTAGAGAAAAATATGGCTTGTTGCAGATAGTGGGAAACTGTTGCTTCCTGTGTCAAGAGTAAAAAATACACCACATACAGTTAATCAAGTCCCTGATCCACATCTTACAATGCATCCGGGTTGTACGCATATTTACAACACTAGTACAGGTATGTGAAAATTAGTTTTTAGAGGAAGTGATTTCACATTTGTAAAACAGCAGAATGGAAAACCTTTGGGAAAATACACCTTTATACACCCGACATATATTTGAACCCCGATTTCCCCATCATCAACAAACCAGAAAAGAGAATACTGACACCCTTGTCTGCATGCCCATTACAGTAGCTAACCATGTCATTAAAGTGAGATGGAAGGTCACATAGTTTAAGGTCTGTATTTTTTTACAAAATAAATAAATATCATTTTGAAAACCTTAACTTTCAAGGTCAATGACCCAATATTTCCTGGCCTCTTCCCTGGGTTTCCCCCAATGATGTAATCCCCAACCCCTTCTCACCTTGAGGTCAATGACCCTTTATAAATCAACATAATCCTGGAATCCTGTCCATATGATTTTCTGCGGGGGGGCCCCCCTCCCCTTTTAAAGTGGTTAAAATACAACTTCCTAAACGCAACATGTGGTCTTATGTTACTAGACTTTCTTCGCCTCAAAGTTATCTAATGACTAAACACTAATAGCTTGTAAACGCCTTAGAAAAATAATACTAACTTTTGGGAATCATATAATCCATCTTGGGTTGTAGACGGCTCAACAGCTAGGTATGCAGATGATACAACACAACCTGAATTCAGAAATAAAAATATTATTTAGAAAGAATTAATTATAGGAATAATAAGTGAATTTCTTAGAATTTGTAAGAAAGCTTGTACAATTAGAAGTATATGAAAGTAAATCTTGGGAAATCAAAATTAACTATAAGTTACAGATAAAGCCACATCAAGCATCATATTCATAAAAATTGAAAAATTACACCTGGACATGAGAATCAATTGGGAGTTCCCTGGTTCAATTCTTGTGTCTGATTGTCAATTTTCAAATTTACAAATGTGATGCTTGGAATATCTCTAGAAGAAGCTGAGGAACTTTAAAATACTGATATTTGCTCTTGAGAAAACTTTTCTTAATGTTTAGAAAACAATTATAAAATCGAAATTATAATAAAACAGGAAAATTAAAAACAACCTGTTAAGCTTGGTAATGAATGAACTTTGTTATAACAGAATTTTATTAATTATTCTGATTTGGCTAAGTTTTTTTTATTTAATATGGTTATTTCCTTGATAACAGTAAAATATGGCACTTGTTATCAATAACAAACAAATTAATTCAGTTTATTAATAAAAATAAGCATATGAAAATAGAATACCCCTGAAATGGTTTAGAGTTTCAGGGCAAAATCCCTAACCACTTTTAACTAGGATGAAATTAATAAACAAAATGTTTGTTTATATTAGTTTTATTGTTCTTACCTGGGACTATACTTGTAGTGAACTCCAAATTCGCCATTTTATGTATAGTGAAAATTAAATCTTAACTCCATCAAGAATGAAACTAAATTCATTCATAGATGTGTATGGTTGATGTCTGAGTCGTGATGACTCATATATGGTTGATTTATGAGCTATGATGACTCATGTATGGGTGATTTATGAGTTATGATGACTCATGTATGGTTGATTTATGAGTTATGATGACTCATGTATGGTCGATTTATGAGTCATTAATCATGCATGGTCGACATTTTAGTCATGATGACTCATGTATAGTCAATGTACAGGTCATGATGACTCGTGTATGGTCAATGTCTAAATCATGACGATGCAATGATCTCAACCACGCCTGAGGTAGTTTGATTATTATAGAACATTATTTATATTAAAAATATTTTAAGTTGATTTTCTATAAAAAGATCCATGAAAAAACCCATAAACACAAAAATAATTTTTTAATAATATCCATGTTTTGATACTAGATAAACCACACATGTGAGGCGGAAAAAAATCACCTTGCGGGTTTTCTGCGAGCAGCGTGTAGTGACCAGAATCCTCCGAGTTGACTGCGGCTACTTTGAGGGAAGCGATCTGACTGGAGTAAGAACTCTGGTGCTTCTGTGAGTTTACGATCCTTTGGCCGTTCCTGAACCAGGTCAGCTGGAACATATAATAAACAACTTGTTCAATACTAGGGAAATTTAATGCACATTATTACATTTATATTTTCCTATCCAAATAACCTCTAAAAATGGTTAAAAATACTCCATGGTATCAGGCTGGAATCGAGCCATACTGAGTGAGCGGCTATTGTCTGTTGGAGAAGATAGTGTCCATTTTTGTGTATAGGGGGTAGTAGTATGTGATCATCACAACGAACTCTCTGATCACTAATCTTAGTTTTCCAGATCAGAGCCACAGCTTTTTCATTCAAGTAGCTCCTTATTTGTCTTCACGAGACCGAGTTGACCCTTTTACAGACCTGCTGCTTCATAAAAAAGTCTGGATGCTCTAAGGATCAAACTCGGGACCTCTAGATCTGTAGCGAGGAACCACTTTTGTGTGTGTGTGTGTGTGTGTGTGTGTGTGTGTGTGTGTGTGTGTGCG
>CABFWO010000076.1:265646-287428 GCA_902155825.1 Timema genevievae
TATATTTTTTTTTTAATATATATTTTTATATATATATTTTTTTAAGTTTTGAAGCTTAACTTTCACCAATTTTCTTGAAGATGGAAATTATATATCTATATATATATTTATATATATATATTTTTTTAATTTTGAAGCTAAACTTTCACCAATTTTCTTGAAGATGGAAATTAAATTTGGCTATGGATAGAGCCATCAGTAGCTACATCTTTCGACTAAACCAAATACATTTGAGTAAATTAAACAGCTTCTATTCCCTTGTCCAGAGGTAATTTTTTTACTCTATTTGATTTAATTGAAAAATACAACTTTAATGCTGTCATCACTATGATGGTTGCAACAAATATTTAAAATATGCAATCCTTATTAAATGTCAAAAATAATATAGTATCAAATTAATGGAATAATTCCTTATTATGTTTGAAAATTGCTAAATAGTAAAATATATTAGAAAAAAAATACTAACAGTATGTGATTAGGCATTTCTCACTTAATGAAAGTTGAGTTTCAATAAAAATAGAGTTCTATTCGAATGTGATTATTACATAGCAGTGTTTGTATTAAAAATATTTCAAATTGATTTTTTATAAATATCCATGAAAAAACCATAAACACGAAAATAAATTTTTAAGGCAATTAATGTTTTGTGAAAAAAAAATTTATCACAAAAATTTGGATTTTTAATTAAATTTGACCCTCCTCGTTGGCGTAGTTGGCTAACGCGCTAGTCGTGTTGAGCTCGACCGCCGAGGTCAGGGAGATCGAGGTTCAAATCTCGGTCGGGTGAACTGGGGGTGGTTTTTCCTAAATGGTTTTCCACTCTCCCTCCACGCGAATGCGGGTTCACTTCCTCTATATTCAACCTTCCCAATTCCTAATCCATTAGCGTAATTAGTACTTAAGCGTATAACCCGAACGGGTAGTAAGACGCGGTGCTAAATAATAAAAAAATAATTAAATTAAATTTGATATACCGTAGTTGTATTAGCTATTTTATTTTTATTTGAACAAAGGGAGTAGTCAATATGGAATCATATATTGAATTTAAATCAAATTAATTAAACTCAAAATTTTAAATTATATCTCAAAATTCTAAGTACTCAAATTTTTCAAGTTTTGGAAAGATTTTTAGGCCGAGTTCTATAAGCTACTAAAACTCAAATAAAATTTGTATTCTGGAGTTTTTGCACACCATAAAAATATCCTAACTTGTGACTACTTCCTAACCACCTTGTAAAGCTTGAGACCTTTGTCAGCTCTTCAGAATCACTGCTCACCCTTGGTTTGGGGTTTCCTGTGATCTTAGTCTGGAATGTGGCGTCAGATCCCTCGACAAGTTTAGAATTCCTGGGTTTCTGGGCGATCTGGGGTTGTGCGATCGGTCCCAGGGATCTGTCGACCGTCGTCGAGATGTGTATGTCTGTCTCGTTGACATAGCGACGCGTCAGAGACTCACGGAACTCCACCTCGCGTAGTAGGCGGTATTCGAACGTGTCCACTTTGAAGTCCTTCGAGACAAAAACACATTATCAATATTAGTTTTACATGAGCAACAACAAGAATATTAATTTTAATTAGGTATGATCTGCTTCAGTGTTTGAATGGTATAAGAAGTCGGCACTCTCCCAAAAGACTAAACCACCAATTACAGGAAAATCTGAGTTCGAATCCAGGTCGAGTGTAACGAGGGTCGCTTTCCAAAAATTTTACCACTCTCTTTTTATGCAAAATTAAGTAAACTTTTCTTAAACGCAACTTTCCTCATCCCTAACACATTAGCATAGTTACATATGCATACAACGCAAAAAAGTAGTGACACAAAATAACACACAAAAAAATCAAGAGATGAATCAAATTAACTATATGACAAGTCAGAATCTTTATTTTATCTATAAATCATAAATCAAATCTCATAAAACAATTGCAAGCATAAAAGATTTAGTTTACTACATTAATTATTCTTAAGTTGCCATCGAAAATTAAAATATTGATTTGATGCTAAGATTTTTTTGTTATAATAGTATAAAATTTATATGTGCTATGTGCTCTGGTTGTTAATATTTTACTGTAATTATGCTGTAATATAAAAGCTTAAAATTGAATTCCAGCCCGAAATATAAAAACAATAGTTTTTAAATCATGAATCCGATATTTTCTTGAATTCTCTAGTCTGTAATATCATTAAGGATTCGAGGGGTTCTAGGATTTGAAAATCCTATCCCAATTTTCTTATTATTACATCTAACACATGGCCTAATAACTGCATAATTTGAAGGGAAGATATAAGGAAGTTGATTTAGAGTAAATGCGTACAATGAAACATATTAACATTGTGAGTAGATAGTAAAAGTAAAATTATATACATAATGTAAAAAACTATCCCCAAAGCACCTGAGAGAGATTCGAACTTCGACCTCCTTGTCATCGGTAATCCATTTTATTGTGACCTAGTTGATAATGTAACCTTACCTCCTCTACGGTGTGTCCATTAGAATAGGATGAGGACACTTTCTTCTGAAATGACTGTGAAGTGTGCGTCTTCTCAGAGCTCAGGAAGGTTTGTCCGTAATCTTTCTGGGGGGGAGGCTGCTGGGCCATCTGACCCATGCCTGATGACACACATGGAAACGGGGTTGTTTTAGTGTTGATTTTTAAATCTATATGACAAGCAAACGGGTCTGACAGCACCTATGAGCTCAACTTGTGATAAGCCTTAAATCATTCAGACTTTATACCTCTGCTTTAACACCCCATTAAAATTACATTTTGACACCACTAGGTATTGAACCAACATTTCTCAGAAATGTTAAGAAGCTGTTATGGACATTGGATGTAAGAGAGACCAGGGAAGGCGAGGCCATGGGAATGAAGTTTGTTAGGAGAATATTAATTGTCACGAGGAGAAACAAGATTGGAATGAAGTTATCCGGAAAAGAGTGGGGGAACAGGGAGTAAATGATACAGTAGACTGTAGAGGAAGCAAGACTGTGATGGTATGGGTATGTAATGAGGATGTAGAAAGAGAGGATGCCAAAGAAAATGAAGGAGATAAAGTATGTAGGAAAAAGGTTGCAAAGGAGACCAAGAAAGAGATAGGATGAGCAATTAACAGAAAGTGTGCAAGGGAGAGTAAAGTAATGGAAGCAAATAAAGGAAAAAGAATACTGGAAAGAAAGAGGAAGAAGGAGGAATTTTATTAAAGTGACATCGGTGACAGGCTGGAAACAGTTGATGATGATTATGATGAGTATGAAGTGTAAAATCCGCATGACCTTGACCATAAACTAGGCTTATGCTCTCTCTAATGTCATATTTTAATAATGAATGTAAGTTTTTAAATATATATTAATTCAGAGCAAGAATGTGTAAGACCGCATTTTAAGTTGTATAAGGCTTTGCAAACCCTTAGTACAAAGGGTATGGAATGATTATTGCCAGTGGAATTGAAATGCAATTTGACCTGAGCAAGGAATGGTAAACTACTCTGAGATAAAAAAGCAACCTAAAATTTACAATTCTGAGTTTCAAAATGAGAAACAACTGGTTGTGGTCAATGCTTATGTTAAGAAAACATTTTAATTTAAATCAACATCATCATTAAATGTTTCCAACCTGTAGCCAAGTCAGTTTAGTAAAATGATTCCATATTCCTCTATCTTTCCACCATTTTTCCTCCTTTAATCTCTTCCTTTCTTCTCCTTTCACTCACACACTTACTGTAATCTGCTCTTTCCATCTCATTTTTTGGTCTCCCTTACAGTCTTTTTCCTATATACTTCATCTCCATCATTCTCTTTGGCATTTTTTCCTTGCTTCCTCAACTATATCTTGTACTCTCTGTACTCCCACTCTTTCCAGATAACTTTGTTCATAATAATATTTCTCCTCGAAACAGCTAATATGCTCCCTACAAATTCAATTCCCATGGCCTCCTCTTTTCTAGTCTTTCTAACCATTTCTGACCATGTTTCTACCGCATATGTGACCATGGCTAAGAAATATATCCTACACAGAACTTCCTTACACTTCAAGGACACTTCTCTTCTACAAAGGAGGTATCTTACATACCTATAGCACAACTCCCCTTGCTGCCCTCTAATTATGAGATCCTCTCTAATCATACCCTTCACCTCAATCACACTTCCAAGATATTTTACACTTTGTACCTTTCATTTAAATACCACATTATCTCACATCTAAATCTAAATCTGGTGTGAGAATAGGAAACAATCTTACTACGTTGTGAATCGTCTGTATGGTATTTGTTGAGTCAATGCTCACCTTCTGGTTGTATATAGACTGAGCAGATGGCCTCGCCGTATTGGTTGCGAGCCGTGCATGTGTATTCCCCCTCATCGCCAGGGCCAATAGAGTTGATGAGCAACGAGACTTTGCCAGTCTGTTCTTCATACTTCATTTTGTACTTGTTTGATTCTGTATCAACAAAGATAAACATTCAAATCCACTCATATTTTTTTTTTCTCTTTCTTTTAAGCCTTATATTTTATTGTTTAAAATCATGGTACCCGTGTAGAGTTTAAAGAAATAGGCAAAAATAAGTAAATTATTCCTTCAGTATATTTGTTTTTTATAATTTTATACACACGGTAAGATCAACAGTTCTTTGATTTCTGTCATAAACCTCATGGAAAATTAACGGGACTTTTCACTTCATTTAAAAAGTTTTGAATGAGATTCTAAAATAACCATGACAGATATTAAACAACTGTTGATATCACTATGTGTAAATGTATCTACTGAAGCAATATTTTATTTATTTTGCCCAAATAAAAGATTTTTAGTATTAAAAACCGTAAAATTATGGGCCTTATCATGTTTTCCCTCAAGTAATGTCCCATAGCCAAGAGACTACCTGTAACAATTTGTGTATGAATTCCTGTCAAGAATTTCAAGTATAAATTTACCAAACCGTACACAAGGGGTTTGGAGTGGCCTTGGAGCCAGAGGTACCAAGGCAAATTTTTTTCTACCCATTAATTTCAATGAATGTGACTTTTACTAGTTACCCTTATGGTTAAACCCGTAACAATCTGACCCTAAAACATTAATTTATCATATTAGTGAAACCCAGATGTTTGCAAGTGGCAGGAAAAAAATCCCCGGGAACACTTGGGTGATCATTAAAGATGTAAAAATTAAAAAACAAATCAATAAGCAGCAAACGTCTTACCGAAAAGAGGTGCGCCTTTCCTGGTCCAGGAAACTGTTGGTTTGGGGTTCCCCCGAACTTTGCCCTCGAAGAGAGCATTCCCACCCTGTGCAAAGCGGGCATTTCTGAAAATTTGTTCGAATTCGGGGGGAGAAATATCTCCTGGACGGCCACTGAATCTGTAATCAGAGGAAACGACAGACATTCAAACATCATGTGTGTGTGTCTTATGTGTACACTTCAATTTTCATAGGAAGAACCTTATCTGACGGCTATAAAAGTTACTATATCTACTTTCATGTATTCATATGTCAGGTCATGTTATCTGCAGCTGTCACTTTTGGTAGATACTATCAATACCTATAAAATAGTAATAGTAATATAAATAAATATCCCATAAAAGAAAGGAGGTTTTACTTAAAGAGATATATTATATGTTTGCATCCATTGTAAATTTCCTATGTTTATCCTTTATGTTATTCCTTTACATGTTCCTATTTAAGTGTCCTATCGTTCTTTACCACTTTACTTTTTCTCCCTTTTGTGCTTTTTGGTTTCTTCTTTGGGAAGTGGTGTTGCACGGTTCACAGTCCTTACTAATGAGTCTCAATAGAATAAAACCTAGGTTGGTAACAATCGATTTTCTTCAAAGGGCACCCATTACCTCTTTGTCCAGTGGCAACAGTATAAAGTGTGAACTGTGTTCTTCTTTTTACTGTAAAACCCATTTTGTGATTGTTCCCTTTTATATGTTTTCCATCCGCCTTTCCTGAACCTTCTTCCAAATATAACAGTAATAATATTGTAAAATGTTACCAATATTGACCACAATTGAATTGGACTATACAAGTATGAGGAGAGCAACTGTAACCTCTGTTTGTTATGGAATGTAGCTAGTTTACCTTGTATGGTTCCACTATGGTTCAGTTTAAAAGATAGGGCCATAGTGTAATCTGTCAAGACAAGCCTGCTACTTTCCAGGTTAAACAAAGTGTACCTATCGTTTGAATAAAAATCTTATCCCCACTGTGGAACTTGGTGAATGTGTCACAGTTTTTAACCTTCACAATTCAAAGCTGTAGATCGATGCCCCCAAAAACCTCTCACCCGACTCCCATGCACTAAATAAAACACCCCAATTAGTTTGTGTGTGACATATAACGAGCATTTAGATTCAAGAAATTATTTGCACCTAGGCATCGCTAGCTCTTAGTTATTAGAGGGGGAAAGAAGGAGGTAGGGGTTGAAACAAACCCATTTTCACTTTAAATTATGAAATGAAAATTTTTCCGTATAGAAGAAAATCACACAAATAATATGAAAATGGAATCAATTCTACATAGGTCCTGTGGGGAAAAAATTTTACAATATTAAGGGTGTAAATTTTGAGATGATTATTTAGGATGATGGGGGGGAGGTCGTGTCCTTCCTGTGTCCCCCAAATAACAACACCCATGCCAAAAATCTGTATGTGATTGGTATGAATTTGGGAAATACTAGAGGATGACAAAAAGTTTTCTCTCTGACACATTTGTCAAAAAAAATCTATGTTTAATGTTTAAATATCTTTACCAGGGAGTACATGTCAAGAAACACAAAAAAATACTTTCTATCTAAAAACCAATTATTTTCTTTGAATAATATCCAACCGACTCTTTAAAAAACTCTCTTTTGCCAAACAAAACGTTTACATTGAAACAAATCATTGTCACGTATATTTTTAACCAAGCTGTTTATTCAAAGAGAGTTGTGTTTGTATGATTCATGTACCAAGACCTGTAAGGGGGGGAGAAAATGTCTGGCTGGACTTCAAAAATGAAAGGTTTTTTTTAGAACTACTGAAGCTAATGTTTTCTATGATACCCTAGAATACTAGGTAAATGTGATTACAGTCCACTTTTAATTAGGAAGGATCTTACCTTAATCTTGATGCTTTATGTGCCGGGTGCCCCCAAAATCAAAAAACTTGGGTCCTTCAATTACGTGTGTCTATACCTGTACTACAGTCAAAATGGTTTTATGGATTTCAATCAAGCCTGGTAGGCCTATTTAGAATCTAGATCTTATATTGTGATTTGGATGTTAGCTCTAAATTAAGGATAGTTTACTGATAAATGATATATTTAAAATTTGAAATATTTCAAAAATTGCTTCAATGATTTTGTTCAAAATAGGTTTCTGCAGTTTGTTCTGCATGAGAAATAAATACCAATAATAATTTAATTTTTGTTAAAAAAAAGTTCATTAAATTTTGTGGTTAGTTTAATGATAAATGATTTTTGAAAGTTTGAATTTTTTAATTTTTTTAATGGCGTTTTTTCAATTTTGTTCAAAAATGTATATCTGAAAAATCTTTCAATTTAGCATGTTTTTTCCCTGAAGAAAAATTATTTGAGGGTAGTTTGGTGATGAAAGAGTTTGATTAATTATAGTTTCCTAACTACAATAGACTATATTAAAAAGTGTATATTATGTTTGTGTCTTGATATTTATTTTTATTTCTCACCAAGAAAGTAGGTAGATCATTTATTTTGTTTTGTTTCTTAAATAGGTAACTAAATGGAAAGAAAACTTGTTTTTTAATCTTCTCTACAAGACATATTATTTTTAGTATCTAATCATAATGAGATGCTCAACATGTGCAAATATCAAAGAAATTGTGTCAAATTTAGTCAACTCCCCCCTCCCCACGCCTACCTCTCTTTCCCTCCACCCTGCACATGAAATAAATATTTACACGAGGGAAAGAGTAAGTATTTGAACATCATAGAGGAAACAGTTTAGGAAGGCGGGATGAGGGGGAATGGGATTGAGCCCCAGCTGAAAGTCGTGAGTTTAAATATAGTCCTCCTCCGTGTGGCTGTTGAAATCCCGGACCTGGCAAGAAGCGGCCCAGTGCGGGGGGGTTTTAGTGGTCCCTTGGGAGGGATGTGCACGAGACAGTCCTGCTATGTTGAAGGGGCATTAACTAACTGTACTGAGTACTGATGGGAGACAGAAAACAACATTTTATAGGATTTTTCTTTTCTTAAATTTAACAAATCCAATCAAGTTTAGTTCACCCTGAGGACTCTAAAAACAGAAACATCAAATGACCCACTTTGATGACCATTATGATCTAAGGCATCCCTCTTACAATAGACTAGACTGTCAAAGACAGGAAGATTGGAGTTCGAATTCTGATTGAATGTACTGAGAGTGGTTTTCCCTAAATGGCTTTCCACTCTCCCTCCATACAAATGAGTGCATACTTATTCTAAATTCAACCTTCCTCAGCCTTAACTACTTAGTATAATTAGCATGTATGTGTAAAAACCTGAACGGGTAGTAAGACGCGATGCTAGCTAATATATATCAAACAAGTTACAATAAGCGATAAGAGAAATTCATGTTCTCTTCTTCCACTCACATATCAACTACAGCGCTTGGTGTTTGAACATGTTACTAACGTTTGAGTCTGCTAAATACCAGATCTGTTAATACCTCCATATAAAACATCCCCTTCCCCTGAGGTTCAACGATCTAAACATTTTACAAAAAAACTTTTATTTTTGAAGGTATAAGGATGATAATAGTAGCATTTTAATGTAAATGTACCCGCATTTGTGTAGAGGTAAGGTGTAAGGTTGTTTAGAGAAAAACCACCTTTCGGTACACCCAACAGGTATTCGAGCCTTCACCGGCAATCCAGTATAATATGAAACGGACACCTTACACCATATAACCATTATTGTGGGTGTCTGTAAAATAATATATGACCCAGCTATCCTCTGTAGCTTGTATAACTCTCCAACTGTACAATGACTAAAAGTCACATTTTTTACATTAAAACACACCAAAAAATAGATGGTATGGAACTCCGCACGAACTTTCTCGCTCTATTTTTTGGAAATGAAGATATTTACTCAAAAATTGTAATATTATATACACTTGAAAACCCGAGAACAAATTGGACTAGACATACGTAAAACATTTTTTATTTATGGTTTTAAATTTCATAAAAAAATTATTTTTTTTAATTAACGTCTTCATTTGTATATTTGGATCAATACAAAATATCGATATTGGGTCCCCAAGGGTCAACACTTCATATTCAAATTTTGACTTCCGGTTAAAATTTTCCTCATTTTACTAGGGGATATCATATGGTTATTGCATTACTATTAAATTTCTCTTTTATAAATTATGACCAATTAAAATAGGTAGTTATTGACTATTGAGTAGAAAATGAGAGAGATATAATCGTTATAGCCGATTTTGAGAAAATGGAATTTTTCTCTTTTCACCCTTTCTCAAAGTTCTATTAATTTTAGGGTTAGACAGACGGCATTGCAAAAACGACTTTTTCAGGTTCGGGGATCATGAAACGTCGATATCCATCAACATCTTGGATTGGATTTTTTTTGACAGTCCTAATACTTTACCTTAAAGTGTTGGCAAATTTAAAAGAAATATATATTTGTGTATAGCTTGAAAACTTTTGGTTTTATAAAAATATATTTCAAGTAAAAATGTTTATTATAAATAGATCCACATGTATGCAATGATAAGTAATTTCATATCTCAAAGACTCACGGAGATAAAATTAAAAACTAGAATTTACGTGTCAGACAGGAACCCTTAAAGTCATTTTGACAAAAAGTTGAGAGTAGCCATTTGGTTTGTAATAGTGATCAAAGCTTAGAAATGAAATTTAATCAAAATTGTTAAAGCCGATTTTGATAAAGTCAATTTTTTCTCTATCCACCCTTAAGGAAACTACCCTGAATTTTAGGGTTGCATATCCAATTCCAAAAATTCCTCTATGTAAGCCTATGAAAACCATATATACCAAGTTTTAGCCCAATCGGTAAAATAGCTTAGGCTCTAGCCCAAGGTACAGACAGACAGACAGATGGCATGAGACGTTGACATCCATCATAATCTCGATTTCAATTTTTTTGACGATCACAATACTTGCCCTACCTGTAAGGTAGCGAGAAAATAAAAATTTTGATATTGGGTCCCCAAGGTTCAACACTTCGTATTAAAATGTCGACTTCCAGTTTGAATTTTTCGACATTTTATTAGGGGTTGCATATCTATGGTTATTGCATTGATATTAAATTCCTTATTTATAAATTTTTACCAATAAAATATGTGAATATTGACTATTGAATCTAAAATGATAGAAATTGTTGTGCAAACATTTCTCCTAAGATGTTGAAAGAAAGAGAGCATACACTTTTTGAGAGACTTAATCATTTCTTATTCTATGGCATTAGAGAACTATTGTGTTAAAATTTAAAATTTACAACTAAAACTCACAAAATTGTATTAATATATTTGCCAATATCTCAGAAACTGCTGGTTTTATAAAAATACATTTTACATAAAAGTTTTTTTATTTTTAATGGTATTACAATTTTGCAATGATAAGTTATTTAGTATCACAAATATTTGCGAAGATACGGAAATTTCCGCATCTGTAAAGTACCCTAAAAGTCATTTTCATGGGGAAATGAAAACAGCCAGCTTATTTATATTCTTAATCAACGCCTAAATATAAATTTTAATCAAAATCGTTAGAGCCGATTTTGAGAAAGACAAAAATTAAAAAATAACTTTTTTGGATTCGGGGGTCATGAAACATCGAGATTCATCAAAATCTCGAGTTCAATTTTTTTTTTTTTACGATCACAATACTTTCTCTACCTGTAAGATAGCGAGAAAGTAAAAGTGAATAAAGAGGGGAATTTGTTATAGCTAAGGTTACAGACATCAATAGAAACATATTTCAACTAAATTTCAACCAAATTAAATAGTTGAAAAATGACAACTGTACAGGGTAAATGGAACACCTGTAGATGGTAATTTAAACACCTATACAGGATAATTGAAATACATGTACAAGGTAATTGAAACACCTGTACAGGCTAATTGAAACACCTGTAGAGGCTAAATGAAACACCTATACATGGTAATTGAAACACCTGTACAAGGTAATTTAAACACCTGTACAGGCTAAATGAAACACCTATACATGGTAATTGAAACACCTGTACAAGGTAATTGAAACACCTGTACAGGCTAATTGAAACACCTGTACAGGCTAAATGAAACACATATACATGGTAATTTAAACACCAGTAGAGGCTAAATTAAACACCTGTACATGGTAATTGAAACACCTGTACATGGTAAATGAAACACCTATAAATGGTAAATGAAACAATGTACACGGTAATTGAAACACCTGTACATGGTATTTGAAATACCTATACACGATAATTAAAACCTAGGACTTTTCTTGGTGTGCCAATGTGCTAACCCAAAGGTCTTGGCTTTGAATCCCGTGTCCAGGTATCATTTTTCAACTAACTTATATTTAATTTCATTTATTTTTAAAAAAACATGTGGACTGGAAAGTGTATGAATCATAGAACAGATATTGCGGTCCTAGAATATTTCTGGCTCGGTTTCAACAAACATATAACCTTCTTTCTCTATCCGCTGAACAAATACATCTGTTGAGGAATTTTTGGTAGAATGTAAGGGGGAAGAATAGGGGAGGTAATGTTACTTGGGGTTAATAATTTGTTCACAAAACCTTCTGTCAAAGAGTTTAAAATGTTAGTTTTAGTGTTATTAGGGTCAATGACAGATGAAAAATGTAAATACTTACATGGGCTGTGACTGAATGACGATACCTCCTTGTACTGAAAAAAAGAAATATGAATATTAAATGTGGTAAACAAACAAATTATTTTTAACAATATCTTATATAGATATACAGTATGTGTGTAAGTTTGAGTGTGTGTGTAATGTAATATATATTTATGTATGTGTAATTTATATTTAAATATGTATATATAGTATATAGATCATATATAGTCCTAGATTTATTGATATTCGTGTATAGATATAGAAGTATATGGTTACATAGATGTATATGTATTCTATATATAGGTGTATAAAAATATGTATATGTATATTATATAGATATTATATATAGGTGTATAGATACAGGTATATAGGGACTGGACCTTTGAATTCTTAAGGATATTAAAGGATTTGAGAAAATAGCTGATTGAATATTAAGAAAAATCATTATTATTTTTTTAATTTTAATTTTGAATAGTATGTCTTATGCGAGCTCTAATACTGTTCATTAATGGTTAAGCCCCATCATAATTTTAGAGCAAACTTAACAACCAGAGCCCATATAATTACAACTTAACTGAATGTATGAATGTTATAATGACTTCATTATGGAGTAAAAATATGTGAAATATAGTAAATATTTATATTATTATTATTATTATTTACTCTAATATATTTTATTTCCTCTTAATGTTCATACTTTTTCATAATTCATATACAAATCAGAGACTCAGATTTCGTAGTTGAAACAGAGTCTATTATTCTTACAATAGTGAATTAATTTTAGCACCGCGTCTTACTACCCGTTCGGGTTATACACTTAAGTACTAATTACATTAATGGATTAGTAATTGGGAAGGTTCAATTCAGAGGAAGTGAACCCGCATTTGCGTGGAGGGAGAGTGGAAAACCATTTAGGAAACCCCCCCCCAGTTTACTTGACCGAGATTCGAACCTCGATCTCCCCGTCCTCGGTGGTCGAGCTCAACACGACTGGTGCGTTAGCCAACTACGCCACCGAGGCGGGTTACAATAGTAGATCTGACCCAAGGACTTGAGGGTACAACAAAAGTACCCACCCAACTTTTAACAGGGAAATGGTGTGAGTGTTATAAAGCTAATTTTTTTTATCTGTCTACAAATTAAAATATATTTCAACTAGGTCTGAGAGGATTTGTTTATTTTCTTCCCTCTTGTAAATGAGGGTAATGGGTTGTTAAAACATTTAAATAGCTTTGAAAGGAGAGTTTTTGAGTAAACACAAAAACCCCTTCCTCATTGGATGAAGCATTTATTAAAGGGACTCAATTCAGAAAACTCGTCCACTTTCCCTAAGAATGTAGGCCAACGTTTTTCAGAAAGTTGGTGCAGATTTTTTTAAAAAATATTTCTTACTTTCTTTGTGGGAGAGTTAGGTTATGTTTGTTGAAGGGAAGTGTATTGAAATGTGGAGTAGGGATGGAGGGGAAATGAGCGACACATGCGCATTCACGTCTTAGCGCCTTCGACTATTTCCGTGCTAGGGGGGAGACACTCGAATCTCTCTTTGGATCGCGTTACAGGCCGCCATTTTAGGAGCACCGAAGAGCGAAAATTCTGTTCCTTTCCCCTCTCTCTCCCACCCACCAGCCCCCTTGATGACGTGTGCACAAAGTTGGGACGTCTCCTTCCCTTTATATTTCCCTCCCCTTAAGAGACCCAACAGCTGGCGTCGGGACGCTAGACGCGTTGCGTCACAGCAGTCATATGGGATTTAAGACACGTATGAAAAGTCGTTTAGTTAGTGTCGGATTAATTGCTCTATCCCTTTGTGGGGTTTCTAAAGCATGTAGGAAAAGCTTCGTTTGATTAGCGTCGGATTAATTGCTCCCTTCTTAATTGAGGCTTAAAGCCCGTAGGAAAAGCGCCGTTTAGTTAGCGTCGGATTCCCCCTTCTTCCTCCACCTATTATTATACAAGAGCGGCTTCCTTTGAGAGTTTCTTCCGATATTGAGAACTTGATTGTTTCATCGCGTGCTCGACTTCAATAAAGAAATCCGGGGGTTCGAGAGCTTGATTGTTTCATCGCGTGCTCGACTTCAATAAAGAAAGCCGGGGGTTCGAGAACTTGATTGTTTCATCGCATGCTCGACTTCGATAAAGAAAGCAAGGGGGTTCGATCTCCCAAGAGATACAGTGACGCTGATTTTTTTAATCCTATACCCAGACCAATGATGGTGATTTTCATATAGGATTCTCCCTCCTTTTCCCGTTCTCGTATACTGGAAGGATCAAGTTAATCTTTCGAATAATCTATTAAGGAAAACTCCGATTAATTTGTTTATAATTATTTTTTCAAACTGATGTAATTACGACATCAGTATGAGGAGAAGAGATTCCGATGTCCTGCCCCAGCATTCACCTGACAGGAGGATGAAAATCAGTTGAAACCAGTGGTTTTATTAGGTAATACAAATAATGGGGTCTTTTTAAAACTTCTGAGCAACATCAGTGTAGTTTTTATTAATTAATTTTGAAATTATTTCCCTCGTATATTTTGTAATCAAGATGCAACGGAAGGAGACGTGAGCTAAAGTCCGCATTAACGTTGTTTTTACAACAAAGCTTGAATATGTGAACTGAAGAACACTGCATTTGAAGAGAAACTAATACTATGTGTTAAAAAAAAGGACCTTATCTCGCGCTTCCTTTCATGCTACATCTAAAACATTCAACTCACGGCCCTAGGTCAGTGTTCCGCAAATGTTTTAAGGTTGGTTTTATTTTTTAGCCCCACGTCTTACTACCCGTTCGGGTTATACGCTCATGTACTAATTATGATAATGGTTTTAGGGGTGAGTAAGGTTATATTTAAAGGAAGTGTACCCGCATTTGCTTGGAGGCAGAGTGAACAAACATTTTGGAAAAAAACCTCAGTACACCCGACCAAGAGTTGAATCTTGATCTCCCCATCCTCAGTAGCTTAGTCTAACACGAGGGTAGCGCGTTAGACCATGCGGTCACCGAAGCGTGTCCATTTAAGTTCACGGTACACTTAACAAACTTACTTCTTTTTTTTTTTTAGACGGCACACTGTTTTGTTTTGGGTACGCTCCGTGGCAATAGGAAAACGCACCCAGTCCAACGGTTGTAAGGTAAATCAGAATTAGGAAAGTATAGACTAATTTATTTTCCCTAGAGTAGCTTCAAATATTCCAAGATTTAAGGGCCAGTTTCATAGTCAGATTTATTACGCCTCAAGTGCGGCGCTATACTAAATACAAGACGTCACCTACCTGAAATTGAATGGAATGGGCCAGTTTCGCATATGAAACTGGCCCATTCATTCAATCCATTCCATCCATTCAATTTCAGGTAGGTGACGTCTTGTATTTAGTATAGCGCCGCACTTGAGGCGTACTAAATCTAACTATGAAACTGGCCCTTAAAGGTTAAAGTTATTTTTCCTGCCACACACTTCAGTCAGACAGGTTGCCTAAGTAAATACATTACGGCGCACAGAGCGAAATATTCGCTCTTTCTATAGAGGGAGGGGATCAACACAAAGCTTCCGTTAATATCGAGTGAAGAAGATATATTATTACCCTTTGTTTTATTATGTTATGACAGAGTGGTTTGAGAGGTCGAGTACAGCTATAGGAGAATCTGCTTCTAGTCTTGGTGGGATCAATAAATAATGTAACACCTAATTTTCTAATGTGTATTTCCCTCTAGAAATACGTAAAACACATAGAAAGCTGAACCTTCGCACAATTCTTGTACACACCATACAAAAATTTAAAAACGTGGTGCTTCAGAAGAATGTTGAAAATATGAAGGATGGAGATAGTATCAAATACAGAAGTGCTAAGAAACGGAAATGAAGAAAGGAAATTTTGGAAAGGTGTACAGTAAAGAAGAGTTAACATGGTGGGACCTACATTGAGACACGATAGTTTGACGAAGATAATAGGAAGAGGTGTGGAGAGGAGAAATTCAAGAGAGAGACTAAGAATGGAGAACACGAAGCAGATGGCGGACGATGTTGGCAGAAAGAGTTACAAAGAGGTAAACAATTTGGTAACAAGGGTAGGCAAAAAGTGGAGAGCTGCAACAAACCAATCGTAAGATTGATGACCTAATGATGACGACGTATACATCACGGGACAGAACCTAACGAAGCCTGACATACTATTTCTGATTTTTTTTTTTTTTGTATGATTGATTTGTTAATGCCTTTCAATATTTAAATGAAATGGTTTCACTGCGAAATTTGAAGAAGGCAGTCTACAAGCTTCGCACTTTTTACAGTTTACACTTTTTTCAACTCTACAATATCACCTTCCTCCTCACACACCTGTTTGGAGTAAAAGTTTGGGAAAAACTCATCCTAATTATTTAATGGATTAAATAGCCAAGCTATAATATTTGATAATTACGGCTATATAGCTGTCATTGACCTAATGATAGCATAAAGCCCTATACCGAGTCTAAGTTCGGTGTGTTATTTGATAGCTTATGATCTTAATAATTGATAACTTATATGTAGCTAACAATTTCTACACGTCCATTACAAACTCTGCCTTAAATTATGAGTGAAGAGTTACCATAGGCACGGGAAGACTCCTAGATATCTCATTTGGTAAGAGCATTAGCTTATTAAAAACAAAAGTCCCGGGTTCACGTCTTGGTTATTTAATCCATAATTATGTTTCATGTTTCAGTTTTTTTTATCTTAATTTGAAAATAGCGCCTGTAATCGGATAAATAGTTCCAAGCCCCGATCTTTCTAGTGGTAATATCGGTGTAAGAATGTCTCGTCACACAGACGTGTGTAAGAATGTATTTGTAACAATATCCCGTCACACAAACGTGTGTAAGAATGTCTCTGTAACAACATCCCGTCACCCACCTCGGTGGCGTAGTTGGCTAACGCGCTAGTCGTGTTGAGCTCGACCGCCGCGGACGGGGAGATCGAGGTTCGAATCTCGGTCGGGTGAACTGGGGGTGGTTTTTCCTAAATGGTTTTCCACTCTCCCTCCATGCAAATGCGGGTTCACTTCCTCTAAATTCAACCCTCCCAATTCCTCATCCATTAGAGTAATTAGTACTTAAGCGTATAACCCGAACGGGTAGTAAGACGCGGTGCTAAATATTATTATTATTATTATTAATATCCCGTCACACAGACGTGTGTAAGACTGTCTCTGTAACAATATCCCGTCACACAGACGTGTGTAAGACTGTCTCTGTAACAATATCCCGTCACACAGACGTGTGTAAGAATGTCTCTGTAACAATATCCCGTCACACAGACGTGTGTAAGACTGTCTCTGTAACAATGTCCCGTCACACCGGCGTGTGTAAGACTGTCTCTGTAACAATGTCCCGTCACACAGACGTGTGTAAGAATGTCTCTGTAACAATGTCCCGTCACACAGGTGTGTGTAAGACTGTCTCTGTAACAATATCCCACCACACAGACGTGTGTAAGAATGTCTCTGTAATAATTTCCCGTCACACAGACGTGTGTAAGAATGTATTTGTAACAATGTCCCATCACACAGACGTGTGTAAGAATGTCTCTGTAACAATATCCCGTCACACAGACGTGTGTAAGAATGTATCTGTAACAATGTCCCGTCACACATACGCATGTAAGAATGTATTTGTAACAATGTCCCATCATACATACGTATGTAAGAGTGTCTCTGTAACAATATCCCGTCACACAGACGTGTGTAAGAATGTATCTGTAACAATGTCCCGTCACACATACGTGTGTAAGACTGTCTCTGTAACAATGTCCCGTCACACAGACGTGTGTAAGAATGTCTCTGTAACAATGTCCCGTCACACAGACGTGTGTAAGAATGTATCTGTAACAATGTCCCGTCACACATACGCATGTAAGAATGTATTTGTAACAATGTCCCATCATACATACGTATGTAAGAGTGTCTCTGTAACAATATCCCGTCACACAGACGTGTGTAAGAATGTATCTGTAACAATGTCCCGTCACACAGACGTGTGTAAGACTGTCTCTGTAACAATGTCCCGTCACACAGACGTGTGTGACTGTCTCTGTAACAATGTCCCGTCACACAGACGTGTGTAAGACTGTCTCTGTAAGAATGTCCCGTCACACAGACTTGTGTAAGAATGTCCCTGTAAGAATGTCCCGTCACACAGACGTGTGTAAGACTGTCTCTGTAAGAATGTCCCGTCACACCGGTTCAGCCCCGGCCCGGCTCCACTGGAAGACAAACCATCCACCAGTCGGTGAATGAAGGCCACCGCCGGAGCGGAAACATTAGGGCAGCACATCAATTCTCGCTGATCGGCGCTATACACACGCGCTAAGTAGAGAGGGGTGGTAAACACACCCTGAGTGGTGGTAGTCACACCCACCGACGTCATGGTCGAGAGAACTTAGCCCTGCGTCTCGAACTACTCGTCCGGGCTGTCCGCATTGAGATAGCGGATGAGTAAGGTAGACATTTTGAGGGAAATTGGGGTAAAAAATTATCTGAGTAAACCTGAATTCCCCGTCCCTGGTAAATTTTCATTATTTTAGGTATTTAACGTGCACTTTCTGAACTGACTGCTTATAAGTTATAATATATCCTAAGACTAGGACAGGCACAACATCCAGTCCCCGGACGTCATTTTATCAATGTGAAAGGGTAAACCCATATTTCAACAATGACACATTTTTCGGCCATGAGGGTAATCGAACCCGGCACCAATAGCTCAGTAGACGGACACACTACTGAATGAGCTATGATGTTGGACGTCCTCAGTAAAACAAAGGCTAGATGAGACTGACGCATTGGTCAACGTGGCCAGTAGTGCTGGTTTGATACAAGCCAGAATCTCTGAGTTTTCACTCTACCACCCGGCAGTAGGTAAAGGTGTATGAGTACGGGGCACTTGAAATTCACTTTATAAACCCATATAATCCACGACTTACAAACTAACTTAACATAGGAGAGCGCATCCAGTAATTTAAAACAAGACCTTGATATTTAGCAATTGGAAAGCAGGAAGAACTAGCGTACAAATATCTTGGTCACCATCACCCAGAATTGAACCAAGTTCAATAGGGAGGGGACCTGTATTGACAGTCCATTATAATTAGGAGGAACCGGACGTTTCAGTTCTCATAGTTTGTTCCTTTGATTGTTCATCCTGTTTCTAGAAGGGTTACAAGATGTCTCAAGTTGGGATCACCTCTCAACTTGTCTGACACCCACTAGACGTCATTATAGTGTCTTGCTATGTTGTAATCCCCTCTCAACTTGTCTGACACCCACTAAACGCCAGTATAGTGTCTTACTATGTTGTAATCGCCTCTCAACTTGTCTGACACCCACTAAACGCCAGTATAGTCTTACTATGTTGTAATCGTCTCTCAACTTGTCTGACACCCACTAAACGCCAGTATAGTCTTACTATGTTGTAATCGCCTCTCAACTTGTCTGACACCCACTAAACGCCAGTATAGTCTTACTATGTTGTAATCGTCTCTCAACTTGTCTGACACCCACTAAACGCCAGTATAGTGTCTTGCTATGTTGTAATCCCCTCTCAACTTGTCTGACACCCACTAAACGCCAGTATAGTCTTGCTATGTTGTAATCGTCTCTCAACTTGTCTGACACCCACTAGATGCCAGTATAGTGTCTTGCTATGTTGTAATCCCTCTCAACCTGTCTGACACCCACTAGATGCCAGTATAGTGTCTTGCTATGTTGTAATCCCCTCTCAGCTTGTCTGACATCCACTAGACGTCATTATAGTGTCTTACTATGTTGTAATCCCCTCCCAACCTGTCTGACACCCACTAGATGCCAGTATAGTGTCTTGCTATGTTGTAATCTCCTCTCAACTTGTCTGACACCCACTAGACACCAGTATAGAGTCTTGCTATGTTGTAATCGCCTCTCAACCTGTCTGACACCCACTAGATGCCAGTATAGTGTCTTGCTATGTTGTAATCCCCTCTCAACTTGTCTGACACCCACTAGACACCAGTATAGTGTCTTGCTATGTTGTAATCCCCTCTCAACTTGTCTGACACCCACTAGACACCAGTATCGCATGCTTGGAACGTGCTGCTATTGTAAGCTGTCAGCAGAGTTTATCGATGCTTAATGGAAGTAGTATAGACAGAGGCGTTTACTGGGCCACTTCCTCAGACGAAAATAGTGACGAGAGGTATTTAAAATAAAAATGATTCACCTTCCAAGAAGGCAAAATGGTTCCGTTCGCGACAACTAACATAATATGTGGCCATGCTGTCAAATTGTTAGGTTCACATAGTCTGGTTTCTCTTTGACACGGAGGTTGCGATTCAAATCCTGGTCGGGTGTTTTTTTTCCTAAATGATTTCCCACTCTCCCTCAACGCGGGTACATTTTTTTCTGAAATTCTACCTCCTTAAGCTTTTTTTTATCATCACCTCGTCTTACTACCCGTTTAGGCTATACACATGTTTGATAATTACTATAATGGGGTAGGAAGGAAGTAATCTAGAGGTAATCTACCCGCATTTGCGTGGAAAGAGAAGGGGGAATAATTTAGTAAAAAACACCCTCAGTAGACTCTACCTGATTCGAGCCCCGATCTCCCCGTCTTGAGCAGGCCAGTCCAACACGAGAGTAACGCCTTAGACTGTTCGGCCACTGATACGGATTTCATCATTATTCTACTAACGTAATTAATGTATCCGTAAATACCCACTTCGGTGGTCGGGTGGTCTAAGGCGTCATTCTTGACAATAGGCTGGGACTGCGGGGGAGTGGGAAGATCGGGTTTGCTAAGGGGATTTTTTTCATAAACTGTTTTTCCCTTTCACTCCACGCAAATGCGGGTACCCTCCTTTTAAATTCAACCTTCCTCATCCTTAACACATTATCGTTACTGGTATACTAGCGTACAAACTGAGCGGGCAGTAAGACTCTGTGGAGTATATATATATTTAGTCGATTCCACCTGAAGCGACACTAGCTGACTTAGGTTGTAGCCTCGGGCGCGCTCTATCAGACGTAATAAATATCTTTGTTTTTATGTTTGTGTTAATTTACTACCACCCCTCCTATCTCTGGTTGTAAAGTGTAGCCGGGTGAAAGTGTAGGACTCTATTAATGAGTTCTGACAATCTGCCGTCTTGTCGGTGTAAACGCGGTCACTATTACGGCAACTGTTGGAAGGTTATAAAACAACACGACCGGCTATTGTATGCCTATAGATGGTAACTTGGTCCAAATCCCTCTTGCGCAACCTAGCGCGCGCATACAAACACTTTCGTTCGCAGTAGAAGATTCTCTATAGACCAGCGGGTTTTTTAATATTTTTTTAAAAGTTACTTTCAAACTGTGATTTGTCATAGTTATCTCATGCTCTGTGAGGCAATTTAAAATATTATTTGTTTCGGGTTATACGCTTAAGTACTAATTATACTAATGGATTAGAGATTCGGAAGGTTTAATTTAGAGGAAGTGAACCCGCACTTGCGTGTAGGGAGGGTGGAAAACCATTTAGTGAAAACCACCCCCAGTTCACCCGACCGAGATTCGAACCTCGATCTCCCCGTCCTTAGTGGTCTAGTTCAACACGACTGGCGCGTTAGCCAACTACGCCAACCAGGCGGGTATTAGTAAGTAGGTTTGTCACCAGTTTCAGTGGCCGAATGGTCTAAGGCAGGAGTCTTCAGCCCGAGGCCTGCGGGCCACTTACGGCCCATGGTAACATTTTTTTTTTCGGCCCGCTGGCTCGTGAAAAATATAAAAAAATATTTCAAGAGAAAAAATGACAAATACAGAGATATATTTTACACATTATACTAATAAAATAAATACGTATTTTACGTTATTTTGTAACCAATTTTTGCTTTTGCACGAATAATTGTATTGCGTTACAAACTCTAGTAAAAAAGACAAATCGTGCTACCTCCTACTATGAAAACTCTAAAAATAGTAAAAAA
>CABFWO010000076.1:287554-324281 GCA_902155825.1 Timema genevievae
AAAAAAAAAAAAAACATCAGAGAACATTTATTCATTGGGAATTCTAATTCCTGGTGTGAGTATAAGAATGAACTAATACGAATCTTTCAATATGTATTCAATCCTAATATTGTCGGTACAATATTGCGGCCCGCAAGCCAACCAGGGACAGAAACTTTGGCCCGTGGACATAAAAAGGTTTAAGACCCTTGGTCTAAGGCGTTACTCTCTTGATAGACAGGCCTGCTGAAGACGGGGAGATTGAGGTTCAAATTCCGGTCGGGTGTTTTGAGGGTATTTTTTTTCCTAAATTTTTTTTACTCTCCACATAAATGCGTGTACATTTACTCTAAATTCAATATTTCTCACGCGTGACACATTAGCGTAATTAGTACAATATGCGCGTAACCCGAACGGGTAGTAAAACGTGGTGACAATAAAAAAAAGACACGAAGTATTTAAGGGCAATTTATTTTATCGAGGTTTTTTATTTATAATATTTACCTTCCCAAAAGTACCTAACACCCTATTCTTAGTTTGACCTTCAAACTAAACGTTTGTGCTTATCGAATAAAATATCCCTCCCACCGTGAAATAAAACGTTTCAAAACAAAATAAACCGCGCGGAAACGACCACCCACTCGCAAACCCGGCCGACGGAACTTCCAAAAATAGCAGTCCTTAGACCTACAAGGGACTCACATAGACAACGAGCGAAATCGGCAGACGGAGTCAGCGGTTACCTTTTTTTAACGACTTACATACGTGATGTATCGCTAAACATGTCTAAATAAACAGCGCGCTTCCGTCGAACATCGGCTAACATCGGCTAACATCGGGTCTCACTGTCGGGCACACTCCACATGCAAACATTACGATATAACTGATTTTTTGTACACCGCGCATTACCACCCGTTCGTGTTAAACGCATTATGTACTAATTACGCTAGCGGGTTAGGGTTGAAAAAGGTTGACTTTTGTATGAAATGTGCCAGAATTTGCGATAGTGTGGGAAGAGAGTAGAGAAGTGTTTAGGGTAGAAACACCTCAGAACACACTACCAGGATTCTAACCCTGATCTACCTGTAATCGGCAGTACAATCTTTGGCGAGAGTGACAGGGTGGTCCAACGTTTTTTCACCTCAAGCTCCAAATCTGATTATCAGTTTGTACCACGGGCCGAAGATATATTTAGTAATTCCAATAACTTAATATAAGTCTACGTGCTGAAAACGGGGAGATTGGGGTTCTATCCCGGTCGGGTGCACTGAGGGTGGTTTTTCCTAAATGGTTTTCCACTCTACCTCTACGTAAATGTGAGTGCATTTCATCTAAATTAAGCCTTCCTAATCTAACCCATTATTGTAATTAGTACATAGGCTTATAACCTGAATAGGTGGTAAGACGTGGGGCTAAAAAAATGTGTGTATATATCCCCCTCTATATAATGGCCTACAAATAACACTCAATAAACCATTATTATTTTCAATTCTTATAATAAATTTTATTTTTTGTTGGTAGATTATTTCAAATTTTAGGTTTATTAATTTCTCAAAAAGGTATTATGAAAATATATGCACGCGCGCACACTTTCATAAACCAACTTAGCATTATAAATATATATTTATACATATTTTTTACTAATCAAATAAATGGATATTAAAATGCAATCATGACAATATTTATATCTGAATCATTAGTTATTTCTTATCTGCCACTAAAGGTTTACCTTTAATTTTCTCCCAGGATACTGTGAGGGTCACATTTTCAGGGTGCGCGGGCCGTATTTGGCCCGTGGACCGTCGATTGTACCACAATGCCTTAGAACATTCAACCATCGAATCGGGTGATAGAAAATTATTTTATTCAATACACGTTCATTAAGATGCAAGTGGAAACTTTAAAGGGAAAAGATTTCGATGCTATTCCGGCTTTTATGTTTACGTTCTCATATAGATCAAATATTGTGATTGTGAAAATTTTCAACCTAGAGTTGAGGTAGTGATGGATTTTTCAAGTCTTCTTTTCTGTCAATTTAAAAAAAAATACTGTTGAAATTTTGCGATGCTCATGACAGATATTCAAGAACTGTTGGGATTACCATGTGAATAAAATAAAATCAAAACATAACTTATTTTCTGAAGTATTGTTTTATTTACTCTAGCTAAAAAAACTGTTTTAGTTTTTTTTAAAATTGCAATAATTCTGACCTTAACTCTCGTTTCCTATCATCCCACCTTAAAAGTAAACTCTTTTGTCACGAGAATGCAAATAAGGACCGACACAGACAAAATGTTGACGGAATACTAGTAAAGTACGTCACGTGTAAACAGGGGAAATTGTGTAAACTTTAAACTTGACCAAAAAAAATTGTTTCAAGTCATGATTCCATTGTAAAATACTATCTCAGTGTCACAACAAGGTGAGGAATGTTGTGTCCATACGATAGGCGGAATAAACAAGCCGTTATAAAAACATTGTCGACACAAATAACGCCTTCGATATACGCACCGACTGCCTAACGACGCTTTACATGGAGATCTCGAAGCTATTTTGCGAGACGGGTTGCATCTTAACTTGACGCACCTAACCAGTCTTAAGCGCTATCACACTTGGACACCAATGTACAACATAGAAAGAAAGGGAAAGAAATTAGTAGTTCACCCTGCGAGGGCTCTTGTCTATGTGCTGATAACCCTTTCCCTCTTCCTCTGACGAGTTTACACCGTCACTTTAATATCAGCGCCCTGAAAACATAGACTTGATTTTTAATTTTACCTTTTCCTTGTTTCCTCTTTTAAATAGACATTTGCTACCACGGACATTTTTAATCTACATTCTGGCAGGAAGACTCCTAAATGATATTCTCGAGACCAAGTCAAATAGCCTGAACTGTAGATGATTTATAAAAAAAAAAGTTTACAAAAAAACTACTTCAAGATAAAAATAATAATTTTGTGACACTGTAGGACTATTTTTAGAACTATGTAATAGTTAATGTTTTTTATTTTAATGTTATATCTTTAAAACTCGTCCCATCTTGACCGGCCGTGACGTCACGGGTAGGCAACGTCTATAATATATTGTGAAAATCCTCCTCCCACCCCCCCCATTTTACTTCCCGTCTGAGCCACACGCATTTTATTTAATTTAATTACAGAAATGGACCCGCTTCTTTGGCCGCATGGTTTAAGGCATCACTCATGCAATAGACTAAACTGTCGATGACGGAGGGATTTTGGTTTAATCCTGGTCGGGTAAACTGATGTGTTTTTTCCCCTAAATGATTCCCCTCCCTCTCCACACAAATGCGGGTACATTTCCTCTAAATTTAACCTTCCTCATCCATAACACATTAGTATAATTGGTACATATGTGTACAACCCGAACGGATAATAAGACGTGGTGCTAAAAAAAATATAGCAATGGGTTTGTTTGCGAGGAAGGTAGACTTTAGAGGAAATATACCCGTATTTGACTGGAAGGGGAACCGTTCGATGAAAAACACCACTTTCAGTACACCCAGCCAAGATTCAAACCCTGACCTCCTCTACGCTGGGAAACGGAACTAGATTAGTCTGCCGTTTAACCCACGTGTTCACAAGTTCAAGTATAGTGTTTTGATTTGATACGTTTTATTAAGTGTTTTTGGTGACTTATTATTTAACGGGTAGTAATGAATAGTATAAATAAGATTAAATGCATAAGCATTTACATAAAAAGAGAATGAGAAACCACCAAGCCGTTTTTAGGCCAAACTACCTTCAGTATTTTCCCGGGATTTGAAAATTGAACTCTCTGGTTAAAGTGTCCTATATACCACTTACAATACCATTCTAGAAACATCCACTCTCTACTTAGTCAATACAAGCGACATATGACGTCACAGAGCTACCAGTGTCCTATATACCACTTACAATACCATTCTAGACACATCCACTCTCTACTTAGCCAATATAAGCGACATATGGCGTCAAAGAGCTACCAGTGTCCTATATACCACTTACAATACCATTCTAGACACATCCACTCTCTACTTAGTCAATACAAGCGACATATGACGTCAAAGAGCTACCAGTGTCCTATATACCACTTACAATACCATTCTAGACACATCCATTCTCTACTTAGTCAATACAAGCGACATATGACGTCACAGAGCTACCAGTGTCCTATATACCACTTACAATACCATTCTAGACACATCCACTCTCTACTTAGCCAATATAAGCGACATTTGGCGTCAAAGAGCTACCAGTGTCCTATATACCACTTACAATACCATTCTAGACACATCCGCTGTCTACTTAGCCAATATAAGCGACATATGGCGCCAAAGAGCTACCAGTGTCCTATATACCACTTACAATACCATTCTAGACACATCCACTCTCTACTTAGTCAAGACATACGTCACAGATTTACCTTGCTCTAGTTAGAGACATAGTCCTATATATTATTATATTACCACTTAGAATACCACCATACCCAGGTATGCTAATTAGATCAAAGTGGCTTGAAAATTGACGTTATAGTTGAGATAGTAAAACGTTTCGACTGATCTACTCCTTTAGTGGCGTCAATGATCGTGAGAGCTCGCGTGACAGATAGAGAGCTTATTTAGTGAATCGATCAGTAATCAGTGATTGATTCACAAATAATATATTATATTATCTCTCCTTACTAAATTTCAAAATGTGTTTAAAAAAAATATAAAGTTGTTAGTTTTACTTCTTTTAATTTATCTGGTGGAAAATTGTCCTACCATTTACAAGCGACAGCAAATTTTTAAAAGTTAACAATGATTCAGTTTAATTCATCACAGGGACGTTAAGGTGAAGGCGGGAGAAAGAAAACGTGAGGTAAGAAATGTATTTTGACAGTTTTTATGTAAACAAATAAAATATAGCTTCAGTAGAGCCACTCAATTTAATTTTCTTCGGGATTTTTTTTCTCTTCATTTAAAATGTTTCTGTATAAATACCGCTATGCTTACGAGACATGAAAGATATTCCAGAACTTTTTAGACAACTAAGTGTGGGAAGAAAACTAAATTGAACGGATCTAATGAAGCAATGCTTTATTTGTTTTGACAAAAAAAAATTGTTTGTTATAAAACTGTAAAAATAACGACCTTAGCTCGCGTTTTTCTTCCACTCCCACCTTAACAACATTAACATTATCAAATAAGTCACAATAAAGTGATAGCAGTGATTAAGGACCATTAGTTCTTTTGTCACACTCGCGTATCGACTACAGCGCTCGGTGGTTGAATGTGTAACTAACGCTGGGTCTGTTGTATTTTTTTTTTAAATTTTAACACCCCGTCTTACTACCCGTTCGGTTCATGCGCTTGCGTACTAATTACGCTAATGGTTTTAAGGATTAGGAAGGTTATATTCAGAAAAGTGTACCTGCATTTGCATGGAGGTAGAGTGGGAAAGCATTTAGGGGAAAACCAACCTCAATACACCTGACCTAGATATGAACCTTTATCTCCCCATCATCGGCAGTCTAGTCTACTCAGGGAGCAGCGCGTTAGACCACGCGACCACCGAAGCGGTTGGGTCTGTTATAGGCTAGATGTGTTAAATACTTCAATATTGGAAGACCCGCTTCAGTGGCAGAATGATCTATACTAGAACAGGACTGTCCAACATGCGGCCCTCGGCAGAATATTTTGCGGCCCACGACGCATTAGATAAGTTTAAAAAAAATAAACGTCATCCAGGAGTTTCGACTTAAATTGCATAAAATTTATTATAACTATGTATTATTTACTATACTGTATATCAATTATTATAATTCTTTTAATGTAATATATTAGTTATTGGTTAATAGGCCTATCATCTAACATTCGTCTGTTTGATTTATCTGAAAATTGAAAATACTGTACACTGCGGCCCGCACTCTGTCTAGGAATATAAAATGTGGCCCTTAGTTAACTTCAAGTTGGACAGTCCTGATCTAAAGCATCACTCTCGAGTGAGACTGTACTTATGAAGAAGGGGGAGATCGGGGTTCGAATCCCGGTCGTGTCTAATGAGGGAGTATTTTACTAAATGGTTTCCCACGCTCACTCCACGTAAATCAGGATAGATAACATTTAAAATATTAAATTTCCTCATTCTTACCCAATTAGAGTAATTATCATATGACATAAACAGGTTATAAAACGTGCTGATTTTATATATATATATATATATATATAATCAGCACGTTTTATAACCTATTTATATATATATATTTATATTTATATATATATTTATATATTTATATATATATATATAACCAACACGTTTTACATAATTTACATTTGTCATATGATAATTACTCTAATTAATATAATAATATTAATTATAGAGTTAATTTAATTAGTGTCAAATATTTTAGAGGCGTGTTTACATCGGCCAAACGACCAAAAAGAAGTGCATATAAAACACGGGTCAAGAAATGGTTGGTTTTAGAGTTATTAAAGATTTCCCTTTAAATAGTTAATAAACCCCAAATTGCTTTAATGAATGAGTTTAATAAATACTCAACATCATCTTTGTTCTTTAAAGTTAGTAATAATATACGTATGTGTTTTGTTTTGCTGATTTGTCTTTTGTATTGTTGTTTAAAGAGGTTGATTGGTTTTGGAAGATACTACAGATTACTTTGGAGTGAAAAATAGTCAAGTAAATGCATTCAATGAATGAAATGGCTGACGTACACCACATGTATAGTATTGCAGATGGAAATGCATTAAGAGCACGTGTACTTTATTTATAAAGGTACCCCGACGGGCGTTTATCTTGTCCAAGATCAATCACACAACTTCGACAACGTTTGCGAGAGACGTACTCATTTGAGAGAAGATCCTTTGACACTCGTAGACCAAGAGAGGTACGAAATTTTGACCTTGAGGAACGAGTTCTTCGTAGTGTGGATGAAAGTCTATCAGTTAGTACAAGAAAAATTGCATTTAGGGAAGGAGTTAGTCATACGACTATATGGAGTATTCTCCATAAAAAACAACACACCTTTATGTATCCGTATCACCTTCAACGGGTGTAAGGACTTACTGAGGCGAACTTTATGCTACGAAGAACATTTTGCCAACGCATTCAACAAATGTGTGCTGTGGTCAAGGCCGTAGCCAGGGGAGGGTTTTGGGGGTTCAAACCCCCTCCGAAATTCTATTAACAAAATACATATGGCTTTATTTATGGTCCAAAAAATATCAAAATTAAGATACAAGTACGAATTAGGGGGCTGTGTTACCCTAAAAAAGCACTTCAGAGAGCTTCTAAAGGTGTTTAATATTTAGAGATTGTCCTAGCCTTCAGCAGTTAAGGGGTAGTGTTGCCATAAAAAACACTTCAGATAGCTTCTAGAACGGTTTATTCTTTAGGATTTTTTCTGGCTTATGGCAATTGGGGGATATGCCAACCAAAACCCCCCTGAAATTATTGGCTGGCTACGGCCTTGGCTGTGGTCCTACATTTCTTGGTATTCATCCCGTTCACTGACGAGGCTAGTTTTACACGCGATGGGGTATTAAACTACCTACCATAACAACCATATCTGGAGCGAAGATAGCCCTCACGCAGTGCGATAGTACAAACATCAACATACGTTCAGTGTAAACGTTTGGGCTGGAATCGTGCATAATCATTTGATAAGTCCCTATTTATTTATTTTACCTCCGCGTCTGACAGGTGACGTTTATCTGAAATTTCTTCAAAATGAATTGCACTATTTAATGGAAAATGTACCTCTGTATGCTGTACGAAAAATGTGGTCCATGCACGATGGTGCCCCAACTCACTTTATTCGGAGAGATCGTCAGTATTTGGATGTCCGTTTTCCTCAAAGATGGATTGGTTGCGAGGGATCTATTGAATGGCCTGCTCGATCACCTGAATTGAACCCAATGGAATTTTTATCTCTCTGGGGACATTTAAAGTCAATTGTTTACGCAACTCATGTGCCTGATGTTGATGTTTTAAGAGCGCGTATCGTAAATGGATCTGAGCGAATATGTTAGCACTCCTGGTGTATTTAACAGAGTTCGACAAAGCATGGAACGCAGCCTCAAAGGATGCACAGAAGCAGGATACCGTTTTGAACAATTTTGTAACCAAATGTCCTGCCCTGTGTTTTAGTTCGTTTCTCTTAAAAATTACCTAATTTAATTGTTATCAATTATTTGATATTGTTAAACATTATCATTCCTCTTAACTCAGAAACTAAGCGTTTCTGGACCTATGTTTATATGAACTTTTCTGATTGTTGGGTCGATGGGAATATGCCCCTGAAATATTTGACATCAATTCAAATACACCCTGTATGCATACACACACACACACACACACACACACACACACAAAATCAAAGCCTTTACCAAACATATCCTCTTAACCTGGTATTCCAATGATCTGGACATTTTTTATCGAAACAATTTTTTCGATTGAAAATGTACAGGAAAAACTTTCATTCCAAGAGCGTCAGAAGCCTGACCTCAGACGTGAACATGATCGTCCAGAGGCTTTACCAGCCCCCTATCTATCACTCTTATCTTCCCAGAATGACCTTGAAGGATTGATGCGACTCATCGTGTGTCAGTGGGGGGGGAGGGGGGACAGGGGACAGGATATTACACTTCCCAAAGTGATTCTGTAAACAAGTTTCGAAAAAAAAACTTGGGACCGGAAGTTACGGTACTTAGCAGTGGTCCATTAACCAATGATTATTTAGAACCCCCGGGAAAGATTGGTTTCACAGATAACGTGCCTGACTTCTTGGATCTGTAGGTCGGAGTTCGATCTCTACTCGGCGTTATTTGGCTGCCATTCATTATTCAGGGTAACGCGGGCATGTCTCTAAGATTTATCCTACCCGTCCTGTTCCTGTAGGTAAGTCAGTTTTAGTAGATTTTTTTGTATCCAAGCGCGTCTATGGCTCATGTCTATAAGTTAAATAAACTAGCTAAATTAAAGCGACAGGAAGAGAAGGATGAATTTTAAAATGCACCTAGTTAAGGTCCGTATTTTTGCAGTTTTTATGACAATTTTTTTTTGGTCAAAGAAAATAATAAATTTCTCCAGTATATACGTTTGATTTAATTTTATACAAAGATATAATCTCCCAGGTTCTTGAATATTTGTTATGAGCGCAGTAGTAATTGTCCAGGACTTGTTAAATGAAGTGAAATTTCTGTTAAATTGTAACAGTACCCTTGACATATATTCAAGAACTGTTACGATTACTGTGTGTATAAATTTAAACTAAACGTAACTACTGGAGCAATATTTTATTGATGCGTCATCCGCATTTCTTACTTACACGTGCTTACACATATTTTAAATACATATGACAGAGTCAAAATCTTTAGTGCGCAGTTCAAGTCATGGTTTACCCAAACTACTAATGGTTGGAACGAGACGTTTCCAAATTTTAAAGAAGCGGGCATAGGAAAAGAGCTTCAATATTTAATATGGGAAATGTTGAAGTTAAAATTAATCTATACCTTCAAAATTCTGATTTAATGTGTTTTGATCGATTTTCTACTGCCGCGACGCGTATCCAAAACCAAACAGTGGGTCGCAACAAAGTTAAGAGTGTATCGTAAACTAAAAAAAGGTTTTTGGAACACTCATCTATATGACAATATCGGATGCGCGCCAGGAGGCTGTGCACGATGAAACAGTGAGCTACAACCTACAAGCCACAGGCCATATAAGGGCCGCCTGTGACGTAGGCTATACCGTCGCTCTGGACGAGAGGAGCGCGTGGTAAACAGACGAACTGTGGCGGGTACAATACGAGATATATCGTCACTGGGGGGTCGAGTGGTAAGGAGTGTCTGAGGGGACACTGCTTCCATCACTGGTGAAGTGTCAAATAATGTAGCGTTCGTTTTAAGTGCCCCCCACCATAACCCCATATTACACTTCCTGAAGTTAGAGTTGGTTGATAAGTAATGCATACTACCCCTAGGGAGCGGATAAGATATACAACAGACACTCAGCCTTACTGGGGTTACGTCGCGCTACTTGAGCCAAGCTGAGTCCTTGAACACTGGGGAATGCTATTTGCAGATCTCAGGGATAACATCACTTACAAGTGAAACCACTCACTCTCAAATTGTTGGTTTTAAAGGGGTGGTGGTTGTGGTCTGAACACAAGTTCAGATATCGTCAATTCTCCCCTCGCCCCCCTCAGCTAACCCCACCACTTACTCTCTTTCAATAACAATAAACAAAGCTTTTCAGACAAGTAACAAGTCGACGGTATTTGAATATTTTGTACAACTAGAACATTTGCAAACATTCGCTTGAACAAAGAAATAAAAATAATAATTGTATTAAGTTTTATTTGTATTTTGCATTCTGAGTAGGCTCGTTTGGGGGGTTGGTTTATGAGAAGGAGGGTGGGGCCGCTACCTGAACCTAGCTGGTTTATTAACACTATATGGCAATTTTTTGTCTGTTCTCTAGTAAAACCATCTTTAAAGTGTGGACTGTTTTAAAAAATGCCTGCTTGAAAGCGAAGTTGTCGCTTGGGACTGCACGTAGCGACCCTTGTGTTGAAGGACTCAAGCTCTCCCAATGAATGCAGCCATTTTAACCTGGAGGCTGTGGGTCTGGTGTACACCTTGTCTGTCTGTACCCTAGGTTAGGTTTGTTTTAGAATCCTATGAAGTTTAGAAAAATATCTTCAATACCCTTTCTCTTTTAAACCTCACAAAACAGAGAGAGATGGAGTATTTATCTTCCCCATAATATGCATAGTAGCAACGGATACTATCGTTAACATATTTATGTATTTATTTTTAAAACTCACGCCAATGATCTCGTGGTCTTAGGCGTCAATCTCGCAAGAAACTGGATTACCGGTGACTGAGGAGTTTAAAATTCAAACCTTGGCAGTGTGAAAAAAGAGTGATTTTTTATCACAGCGTCTTACTACTCCGTTGGGGTTGTACTTATATGTACTAATAATGTTAATATGTTAGGAATGAGTAAGGTTGAATTTATAGGAAGTGTACCCGAGTTTGCGTGGAAGGAGAGGGGAAAATTATTTTATAAAACTACACCCTACAAGGATTCAAACCCCAATCTCCCCATTAACTAAAGGCCAGTTTATTGCGAGAGTGACGCCTTACACCATTTGACCATCGAAGCGGGTAAGGTGATTTTCCCCATGCGGTTTATTAGTATGGTTTTCAACATCCCGTCTTCACGTTGGTGCGGGTACATTTCCTCTCAAAATAGACCCTCCTCATCCCGTGAGCCTTGAGATGTGACCTAATCGCACGACGGTTAGTTCTGTGAAAGAGGTAGGACTTATAAGGCAACGACTCGCAAGATTTGTCGCACTGACGGTCTTGCCGGTAACAAGGTGTTCTGTCTTACCTTCCGGCAGGACGAGGTACAAGAGAGGACCTCAAGTACAGCAAGTCGTGTGATCTGCAGCTGCCATTTTTGATTGGACGCTAATAATATAGTAAAAATATAGCAAAAAAATGTATTTTATAAATTGTTTTTCCTACTACGTCCTGTTGTGCATACAACCGCACCGATGGCCACGCGGACTGAACGTCAAGCTCCGTATAGTCTTGGCTTGCTAGTGATGGGGGAAGTTTAGGTTCGATTCCTCGCCGGGTGCGCAGAGGGAAAATTTTCTTAAATTGTTTCTTAGCCTCCCCAAAGCAAACGCGGATACATTTTTATTTAAACACTACCAACCTACTTTCTGCTTACTTGCCCGCTTCGGTGATCGAATGGTTTAAAGGTATCACTCTCGTTTTAGACTGGGCTGCTGATGACGGGAGATCAGGAGTTCGAATCCCGGTAGGGTCTACTGAGGGTGTTTTATTTTTCTAAATGGTTCCCCACTCTCCTTCCACGCAAATGCGCGTAAACTACCTCTAAAATTCTTCCTTCATCACCCCTACCCCATTATAGTAATTATCATATATGCGTATAACCCGGACGGGTAGTAAGACGCGATGCAAAAGAAAATAACGTTCCAAGCAGTAATTATCTTGCTCAGAACTGTACCCAGACAAATGATATAATGTAATTTGTCAGAGAGAAGATAACATTCACGAGAGTTGGACGCGCTAACTTGAGTTTGACGATCAGTTGGACTCATAGAAACATAGGGGCGATAAAGGGAGGGGGAAGGGTCCAATTAATTTAACCTAATACAGCCGCCCGCGAAGATAACAAGTCACGGAATACAACAGCTGAGGTCCGCCTCCAATCGGAGTTTTGTTTCTCCAGGAGTCGTTTTATCGTTAAAGATGTCTAAGGAGGCCACAACTTTTTTTAAAAAAAAGTATGCCAACTGGTACCGTAGCTGAATGGCCAAAGGCAGTCAGTGGATCTCAAAAAAACCCTTTTTCGATGCATGCTTGTATCAGTTTAGAATTTCTCTGTGTTACATATTTTCTCGGATTCATGGAGATAAGGCCTGGTGTTTAGTGTTAAGTGGTGCTATTCTAGGTTAAACTTGCTTGTAAATCGTGCAATCTTACAGTCATAATATGTTAAAAATGTAGGTTGAGATAATACTTTTTTTTATGTAGACATTTCAAGACAAATATATATTAAATTTAAATAAGTGTCACAAACATACGGAATGTATCTAAAGCATTTTTGTGTCAACATACAAAACTTTTTAAAGATACAATATTCTTAAATAATTGAAACTTTGTATGGAGCCACCATAAAGATGTTTATTGTACAATGTGAATTAATTTAAAACGAAACAAATAAATAAAATAATGTATCTTTACTTTTTCAAAAGTCAACAACCCAAAGGTTGGTTTAATGTAATCAAAACATCAGATAAGGAACCGGCACTTTAATTTTTTTAAATTTCAATTAACATTTTTCAAATTAACTTTTCTCGCGTATTACACTTCTTATATAGCAACCAATAACTTATAAATAAACAACATATATGTATTCAACATATTATAACTGACTAAGAATAACCTGGATGACACATCTGTTATTACAGCAATTCTTTAATTAATCTGTTCGATTGTTAATACATACATTTTTTAAACCATTTGACTCGGATATCAAGCTCTTAATATTATTCCAAACACTTTATTATAATTTTGTGGAACTATGTTGTAGATTATATCTCAATTTTAATTTTAATATGTTTCATGTTGTATTTATATTGTCAGCAGTGGAAGTTTCACAAATTAAGTATCTAGTGATTGTTAACTTTCTATCAATCACCTTTTTTTTATTGTAATTTTATTATAATTGTTTAAACATTCCTTATCAACAATTTTTGGGCTGTTATTAGTATAAATGATCATTCAAGTGATGGGTTGTTGTTGAATCTTTAGTTGTAATATTAACGGTTCCAATCTAGTCATTTAACAATTTACACTTTTTATAACTTATTAGTTAATTCTTTACAATATTCTGCTAGTGCTTAATAGTATCCCGCAGAGATCTACATTTTAACTATTTATGGAAATCAATTCTTGTTCTTTAACAATCTTTGAGCCTAGATCTCCCCGTCCTTGTCAGTCTAGCTCAACACAAAACTAGCACGTTAGCTAACTACTCCAACGAGGCGGGCTTAAGCCAAACTTAAGTATTGATATAATATAAATAGTGACGCTTAGAGATAAAAATATTTCTCTAAAATTAAAATCAAGTTACTATAACACAAAAAAATAAAAATATTTTTAGAAGTTGTACCTTAGATTTGGAATAAAGGCAGTCAGAGTGGTTTATTTCTTTCCTAATTTCAACCACCTAATATAATTTAGGAGTATTGTGTGTTAGATTTGCTTTCTAAAATCTTTAAAATTATTTGTAGGTATTTTGATTTGATAAATTTAATTATATAACATTAATTATGTTTGTATATTTTCAATTCCCAAAAAACAAATAGCTATAAAACAATTTAGTAAATTATTTTTTAGAAGTTGTACACCCTTAAATTATTTTTTATTAAAAACAATCAAAGTGGGTTTATTTCTCCGGATTTCCGACAAATAATATTAAAAAAATCTATTTTTCCTAAACTAATAATTATAATTTGTTGTGTGAGAAATTATATATATTTATAACTGTAGCATCGTTTGTGTATTGTATATCGCAAGTTTATGGTATTATTTGCTTACAATGAAAATAGTGTTTTATAACAAAATTAAATAAAACATTTCTTCGGTAAATACGTTTAGGCTAATTACTAATTTCCTATTTAACTAAACGTTTCCACTGCGGCAATATTATATTAATTTGACCAAAATGATTTATTATAGTAAATAATAATGTACGTTGATTTTTCTAAAATATGTCAATTTGGGTGGAGAGGGGTGGAGGGGGGGCTTAAAATGTCCTGAAAATGGTCATCACGATCTATTTTTAAATGTATATCTGAACATTTATTTTCATGATAACCCAAAATCCTCCCGTGGATTCGAACCATTGAGTACCCATAAAGAATAATAATTTTTTTTGTCAAAATGAACATGATCAAAAGGGTCAATGACCTTTGGTGGGGAACAGAGGTGGATGAACACCTAATGTGCAATCATGCGGACAAAATAAGCAGGATTTATATACATAGGGTCTGTGACCTCAGGATGACGACACAGGACTTAAGGTCAATAACGGTGACATCTGGCACTTAAGGTCTTAATAGTGTACCAACTCATATCGCCTGGAGGGTGTACTGAGAAACATCACCCTCCCTACTTTAGCAGCAACACGCCGCCACTGACCTAGTTTCCCCGGTTCCAGGTAATTAGTGATATACGTACCTTGTGTTTAGCCTACTTGCCTTCACTTCTGCTCGACTGATAGTAATCCACTTCACAACTTCAATTAACCGGAGATTAATTTACAGTTTATTGCCCCCCCCCCCTTCGCCAAACTTAAAAGTGGAAATGTTAATTTAATCTTATATTATCAAGTCATCCTCCCTCCCCTTACGACTTCCACCAACGTGACTTACTCACCGTCCGGGTTGTATGCTAATGTGCTAGGGATGAAAACGAGTGAATTTAAAGGAAGTGTACCAGCATTTGTGTGGAGTAAGAGTGAAAAACCATATATAAAAAACTCAGTACAATCAACCGGGATTCTAACATCGATTTTTCCGTCATCGGCAGTTTAGTCTACTACGAGAATAACGCCTTGGCTTAGATCATTAATTGATAAACGACGCAGGTATTCCGCATTGAATTACGTTAGGGGGTAGCGGTTAGTAAGGTATAATTCAGAAGAAATGCACACGAATTCTTGTGAAGAAAGAATGTAAAACAACCAATTATGTAAAACCACCCTCAGTACACCCGAATGGGATCCGAACCTCTGACCTCTCCGTCACCGGTAAACCCATACCAGATGAGCCTGATATTTAGTCCGCATGTTCACCGATGCGGGTTTTTATCAAGTTGGGTATCTTATTTACAGGTAACGTGGACCGGTCCCCCGTGGCCTATTGGTTAGTTAGGCCAATTATAGGTCAATCGAGCCTAGTTCAAACCCAGATGGCGTCTGAAATTATTATTAATATTATTATTTAAGTATTAATGTATCTCGTTACTCAGGTATTGTAATACATAATGGCTGATTTTAATATTTTGTAACGCGTGTCGCTGTCCTAGGTTAAGTTAGTTTGATATGTTTTTGTGGTTTCACAAAAATACATGATTCAAAAATCTAAATAATTATTATTTTACCCTAATTTGATACAAACTCTGAGCGCCCAGAAATCAACACAAATTTGTTCCCAGCTCTATGTAAGGAAGTTAAGGAACACAGTTAAATATTAACTGTAACTGCTCAAGTACTTGTGGCATAGCCCATTACTGCCCCAAAACCATAACTTGTAAAACCCCTTTTTTTTTTTTTTGTAGTTCGAACCCAAATAAAACTTCAGGATCTATCAAAACCTCATGGACAAACATTTGTCACGAATCTCTACCTGGTTCTGGTCGCATGGTCTGAGACGTCACTCTCGCAATAGACTAGAGTGCCAATAACAGGGAGATCGAGGTTTTAATCCTGATCAGGTGTGTACTGAGTGTGGTATTTCCTAAATGGTTTTTCACTCTCCCTCCACACAAATTATAGGAGAGGCTTTATCTGACATCTAGAAAAGCTACTAAATCTATTTTATCGTATTCATATTATTATGTAAAGTAATTCAAGGAACCTGAGGAAAAAGGAAAAATATTTGGATAGCTTTTAGATGTGGTGCTGGAGGATAATAGAGAGGATAAAGTGGACGAAACAGGGGACTAATGAAGAAGTTATAAGAAGAGTAAATGAAAATAGAAACATTCTGCAGGCAATTCTACGAAGAATGTCCGAATGAATGGGTCACATGATAAGAGATGACTTCTGAGTTACGTCATTGGAGGCAAGGTGGTAAGGAGAGGGGGGTCAGGGAGGTCACGAATACAACTGATAGATGACCTCAAACAAGGAAAGAAGATGAAGTCTCAGGACATTAAAAAAAAAGGAAGCTGCTGTTAGGACATGTTGGAGGACTCAGATTTTGACAAGGAAACGTATCTGCCGAAAGACAGAACACCCAATAAGTATAACCATGTTGACTGTAAAAAAAAGTTTGTATTTGATTAAAGGTCCTTCTTATTAAAATGGCACTGTACCACCCAACGTGTGGACTAAAAGCGTTCCAAGTCGTCTAAAAAGGGCCAGAACAAAAAACGTTGATGGAAGCGCAGTTTTTCCCACGAGGCTGTGAATTAAGGTCAAGTGATCCATTGATCCGCCATTGTTTTTGCGATTAGAGTTGGAATTATCTCGACACACCGTGGTAATTTTTGTGTGGCTTTTTTTTTAAATGTCCGTCGTGGCAATGGTANTTTGCCAAAATAAATAAAAATACCACTCCAGTGAATTCGTTAAGTTTTCTTTTTTATGTAAAATAATCTCAACAGCTTTTTAATATTTGTTAAGAGAGTTGTAACGTTTTATGAGACACTTTTAAAGTGAATTTAATAAGTTACCATCAAATTCCACCTATGTCCGCGTCAAATATTTAAGAACTGTTGTTATTACTTCACAAAGAAAACAATAACTATATGGTGCGTGCCCGCAAACTAGCTATACTGACCGAGCGGCCGCCACCGTTAACGATGATAGGGCCAACATTAGCGGATAGAAGTTGTCATGTGGTCAGCACAACGAGCCCTTTAGGCGAATCTCGGTTTTCTAAACCGGAGCTCCTCATGTGTCCTCACGAGGTTGAGTTCGACCCCGTTCCAGACCAAATGCTTAGCAGATTAATTTTGTAAGCACCGGGGATCGAATCCGGAACCTTTGGATCTGTAGCCAGGAACTTTGACCATTTATTTCGGTCCCAATGTTTTTTCATTCAAAAATACTGACCTTAACCCGCGTTTCCTTCCATACTCACCTTTTAAAAAAATCACGTTTGTTTTGAAACGAGAACATATTATTTTCTCTTCGTGATACCACATTTCCCTACTTGTAATGTTGACACGAGATACCAACCTGACAAACTCTGCGACCGTTACTAACATTGTTTAAAACACGCGGGTGGAATCGAATATCTACAAGGGTCTTACAAGATGCAATTATTATTATTAGCACCGCGTCTTACTACCCGTTCGGTTTATACGCACTTATGTTAATGTGTAATGGTTGGGTGATTGTGAGATGAAATATAGGACCTACAGTTTAACGTGGAATCCGAACCACGGTGGAGGCCTGGCATTCCACACATTCCCAAGTTGTGATTAATACACATCTTGTCAAAGGTGAAGGAAGGGTTTGGCAATCAGATAAATCTGTGCTGGGGCCTTGGATTGAACCCCGGACCCCCAGCAGAGAAGTCTGACACCTTACCCCTACACCACCAGGTCACCCTATAAGATGTAAAGTTATTTCGAGATGCGCAGAGTACGAGACACATTCACGGTCCATTTTTAAACAACTTTGGTGGTCGCATGGTCTAAGCCGTAGTGGTCCACAACCCCACGGCGCCTGCCGACCCTTTTGCATTCGCCCGCTACTTTTGACCATAAATGACAAGTTTTTGCCTAAGATTTTTAATCAAATGGTATTTTTTGGACGAAAATCTCCAGGTATGCTGTTCTCAAATAGTTGAGGATTAAGAGCACCCCTTCTCCCAATTTACCATCCCTTATCCACTCTCCCCCTCTCATTCCTCTTTGCAGTCACGTGTTCTCGGGACTACCATTCTAATAGATTCAAGCTGAAAAGTTTTGCCTTTTATTAATATCAAAGACTTACCCCTTTTCACGTTTCCCCCCCACACTCCTACTTATTTGTCTATGATTACCTAGATTTGTTGCCTAATCTATACATAGAATAGCTAAATATTTTAAAACGTACTTAAACACCAAAATGGTGCTGAATAGATATAGATATACAGTATATATATAAAAAATTTTTGGAACTTATTTTGATATCGTTAAAATCTTTTAAAAAAAAAGATAGTTTTTTTTCCGTCGAATTGAATCACCAGTTCCCCTCCTTCCCTCGTAAATTTGTCTTGGTAAAATAAATAGTAAATGGTGCCCGCCGCATTACCGTTATAGTCTTGAAAATGCTCCGCGGTACAAATAGGTTGGAGACCTCTAGACTATAAGGCGTAATTCTCGCAATATACTGGACTGTTGATGACGGGGAGATTGTGGTTCGAATCCCGGTTGGAGGTTCTGAAGAGGTTTTTTTCCTTAGAGATTTTCCATTTTCTCTCTCTCTCTTTAAGAAAATGCGGACACATTTCCTATATATTTAACCTTCCTTATCCCTGACACATCATCGTAATTAGAATAATACGCGCGTATATTTCGAGCGGCTGGCGAGCAAGACGCGCTAATAAAAAGGAAATTCAATTTTCACGAGAATTAATTCTGACGGCTAGAAAAGTTACTAGATCAACTTTTCACCTATTCATGTCATCTGCAACTGTCACTTTTGATAGAGAGTACCAATTCCTAAAAACACAAAACTATTTAAATAGTAGTACAATTTTATCAATCTTGGCAGCAAAAATAAATAAATCTGAACGTCCCTTTTTATAAAATGGGACTGTACCTACGCTAACTACCAATCAGACATCAATATGAAATCATGGAATCATTAGTAATTAATCTAATTTGTTCTACAAATAACTCAAATTAGATAAATTATATTAATTAAATTTTGTTTTACGAGATAAATTGAACCTGGGACTCCTAACTCAGTATACACTATTCATACACTCTACCGACTGGGCTAATGTATAGCGAGTAAAAAAAAAGTATTGGTATAAAAAAAATCGATATTTTTTTACACATTCCAGGTCCTGACTGAAAAAGAACAACTTTAAAAAATACGTTCGTGACGGAAATGTGTCGTACGTAGCCTTCCAGGACAGAAAGTCAGTCCGTGGGTAACGAAGTCTAGTCCGCGTGTGGGGGACGCCGCACCGCCCGTGGCGTTGAGATAACGGTGCACAGCAGCGCCAAGAACTCTGTGGGCAGTATGCGAACTAACACAGTGATCGGAATCCTCAGCGGCCGCTACACTGAATATGCGGGGGGCCGATGTTGACCCGCTAGCATTTTACCTTTTATTTACAATATACCTCCTCGCTTATCATGATATACTAATAACCGTGGGACCTTTTGAACTACTGCAACCCTCGTGCATCGTCTATCCGTTAGGGCTGTACAAGTATGTAGTAATTATGCTAATGTGTGTTAGGGATTATGAAGGCTGTATTTAGAGGAAGTGTATCCACATTTGCGTGGAAGGAAAAAGGGGAACAACAATATAGTAAAAAAACCACCCTCGGTTGACCCGACCGGGATTATAGCCCCGATCTCCCCGTCATTGGATGTCCCAGTCTATACCGAGAATAACGCCTTTAGAACGTCCGACCATTAAGGCGGATTCGTATTTTAGATGCGTGTAGCCCGGACGCGCAGTAAGATGTTGTTGGAAGGGGAGGGGCGGGTATAGTAGTACGTGTTTGTAAACTCGGCTCTAAAACACCCCTGACATTCGTTTGATTGGTTTGGAATTTAGTTTAAATAATATATTAGTTTTTTTTTGTCCTCTCTTCTTTCTAAAATGAGAGCAAATGTTTCCATCTTGCAACCTCGACAATGTTCTTGATTAAAGCGTAGAGATCTGCTCGTAAATACTCGTTAAACTCCCGAATCATGTTTTTTTTTAACGTAGACTTCAAACATCCTCACGGGAGAGGGGGAGGGGGGGGCAAATGGGTCCTGTCTGGCTCCTGATTGATATATTGCCGGCCAAAAGCTGTTAAAACTAATTGTAGGTCCTTAAGGCAACCTCGGTTAATTAACTTATCCAATGAAGCGAGGCGTCGTCGCCAGGACTCACTTCTTCACAGACTGGCTCATGGGAGGTCATGGGATCGAGTATTGCTCGCTGCTATTAGTGTTTTATTTCGATGAAAAACTCTCCTGATGGTCTCTCGTGTATGTAGGCCACCGGTTTAAACTTCCGCTGAGAATATGGGATGGGTTCAGAGTACCTAACAGGCCAGGAAGTCCCGAGTGCTGATGACCCAAGTGTGCCCCATAGGCATGCCTTGTTATATAGGTAATAAATTCTTCCTTACTGTAAGGACGCCAGAAAAGGTCTGCTTTTGCAGTTTTCATAAAAAACTATTTTTTTTTTAGTAAAATAAATCAAATTTTTCTACACTAGAAACAAAGAGTTTAATTTCCTTCATATGATGATATCAAGAGTAGGTTAATATTTGTCATGAACTTAACCTCATTAGAACAGAAATCTTTTTAAATGAAACGAAAAAGACCTGTTTAAATTACGTGATGCTCATGACAGATATTTAAGAAATTTTGAGATTAATCACCATGTATCGAAAATTAAATTAATCTATTGTAGAAATATTTTATTTATTTTGGCACAAAAAATGTTTTCTGTTATAAAAACTGTATATAACTCATGTTTTCCTTGAATCTACCAACATTAAAGCGATATAAAAAAAATACATGAACTAAACGCGACACATTCCTACCTTCATAGGCGAATATTTGTGTCTATAGTCTGATTTTAATAAGAAGCCCGTTATTTTAAAAACTGAAAACTTATTTTTCCCCAATGGCAACCCAAAAAACACAATTTGTACCAGTATTTATAATATTAGTTTGTTTGGTAAATAATGTAAAGATAAATTATAAAGTAATCCATAAAGAGGTTTTATTGGAAGCTTTTAATAACGTTTTGGAATAATTATCAAATCAAATAAGACATATTTCTAGAATGCCAAATTTTAGTCACTTTCAACCAATGTTGGTGGTGGAAAGTGGACTTCGTATAAAAAAAATCAGGGTTTACAAGGCTGACCTTCACGACCTCTGACATGGAAGTAAGAATCTCCAACCAGCCACGCCACGGCAGTGTTGATATATTCAGATGGTGGGAAGTGAGTTCAGCAGCGCGCCTTGTGCCAGTAATAAAAACCTGTCTTGAGTTGTCCCACGCAAACGTCATTTTTAAAAAAAAAAACTTGCATTCACATTTTTAAATCATCTTCCGGTGGTGTGAAAAGTGTGTTCTACATATCAACCTTGTGAGAACATTGTGTCGCCACCATTAGAAAATGTGTTATATTCATGTGATAAGCAATTTATTCATCACGCACACTTTAAAAATAGTCCTTAATTAGTTTTAGATGTGCGTGATAGTGACCCGAGCATGAAAATATGTCATTTACATATTATCTTTTCTCAGTGCAATACTTACCGAATGTAATACTCGAGAACATTTTAATTCAAAAGAATGGTGACCGGTTCGTAAGTATAATACTAATGACTATTTTAATAAGTGAATTATAAAAGTACCTTAATGTATTCAAACAAAGAAGAAAGTTAACTCGTTATTTAAAGCCATTAGGAATAATATCTTAAACTATAATGAAATTGCATCTTAAGAGCAAACAAAATAAAGTCTAACAAAAGGAAGTTGACGTTGCTTGCAGCATGATTGGCTGTCTAGAACACGTGGTAACATTCAGATTTACAACCCTTAAGTTAAGTGTGCGTTAAGTTTAGTGAATTGTGATGGCTTCCATTTTAAAAACGCGAAGAGAAACCTTACGTCACTTTACGTCACGTTAACTTTAAATAAGCTGAATATAATTCGGTGACCATATGATCTAAGGCGTCACTCTCGCAATAGATTAGACTGCCAAAAACGTGGAGATCGAGGATCGATCCCGGTCGGGTGGTATTTCCTAATGGTTGTCCATTATCCCTCCATACAAATTCGGGTACACTTCCTATAAATTCAACCTTACTCGTCCCTAACAGTATTACGGTGACAGCAGTTGAATTACCAACCAATTTGTTCCTTTATTCCACCACCTCCTCCCCTCCCTCTACCCCAGAGTGGTCTATATTTCCTTCTCTCTTTTTATTTTATCTCTCTTTCTAGAGTACCAAGTAAGATTACGTATGCATCTATTTATCCCCTCCTCTCTCTCACTCCCCCCTCCCGAGCCAGAGGACCCCAAGTTCTAGGACAGTGAGGAACCTGAAGGAAAATCACCGTCTTGAAGATACAACTAGTAGGAGTATGGCCTGGAAGGATGAAGGAAAATCACCGTCTTGAAGACATAACTGGTAGAGGCATGGCCTGAAAGTATGAAAGGAATCATCTTGTAGACATAACTGGTAGGGGCGTGGCCTGGGAAACCATCTTGTAGTCAAGACTGGTAGGGGTTTGGACTAGAAGAGTGATCGAAACCTTCTTGTAATCATAGGGTATAGTCTGGAACATAACTAGCATAGAACACTGTCTTGAAGACATAACTGTGGCCTAGAAGTAGCATAGAACACTGTCTTGAAGACATAACTATGGCCTAAAAGTAGCATAGGGCACTTTCTTGAAGACATAATATCTTGGTAGGAGAGATTAACATTTTCCGGGAAATTGTGAATAGGAAAATTTAACTCATTGATGATAAAAAAATTAAGAAAAATTTATAAACATAATGGGTCGACAAAGGCTCGCATTCATTTGTTTCTTTACTACTTTTTTTGGTGTGTACCGCGTCTTACTACCCGTTTGGGTTATAAGCCTATGTACTAATTACGTTAATGTGTTAGGGATGAGGAAGGTTGAATTTAGAGGAATTGCACCAGTGAGAGTGGAAAACTATTTAGGAAAAACCACCCTCAGCGCACTCGACCAGGATCGAACACCGATCTCACTATCATCGGCAGTCTAGTCTATTGCGAGAATAGCGCGTGAGATCGTGTGGCCACCAAAGCTCGTTTGTTGATGTTTCTGGTGTTAACGCCCTTAGGAGAAATTTAATCTTAAGTATAAACGTTGACATTTGGAATATCTATATCTTGATCACATTAGTTCCATTAAATCAGTTGAAACTATTTTACAGAAATAATAACTGAAAATTTTCCGTCTCGCATCTCTAGGGGGATGAAGCTGGAGCACGAGGTGTGACGTCATGTATGATTGTCTTTAGGTAAGAAGATGAATTATTATTAGCATCGCGTCTTACTACCCGTTCGGGCTATAAGCACTTACGCTAACGTGTAATGGTAAATAAATGTAATGGTGAGATGAAATGTAGGACCTACAGTTTAACGTGGAATCCGAACCACGGTGGAGGCCTGGTATTCCTCACATTAACAAGTTGTGATTAATACACATCTTGTCAGAGGTGAAGGAAGGGTTTGGCAATCAGATAAATCTGTGCCGGGACCGAGGATTAAACCCCGGACCCCCAACATAGAGGTCCGAAACCTTACTCCTAGACCGCTAGGTCACCTAGGAAGATGAAGATGAAGGGTATGAATTGGATGGAGTAAGGAAAAGCACGAGGCGTGACGTCAATTGCGCGATCACCCCGGGTCTTCTGGCTTGGTTAGAGACCACTCAAGGTGGGGGTGGGGGAGAGGGTGTGTGTGAATAAATACATATGTAATTTAATTCTGAGTCGCAGAGAGAAAGTGGGAAGAGAAAGAGAGAGGGAAATATCAGAGACCACTCAGGAGGGGGAATAGGGCAATAAATGAATTGGTAAATCAACTGCTGTTACTGTAATACTCCTAACACATTAAAGTAATTAGTGCACAGGCATATAACCAAAACGGTTAATAAAACGCTGTACTGAAGAAAAATTGATAGTGAACCTGAAATAACATTATGTTACGTTACGTTAACGTTAAGGTAATCCCGGCGTAATAACCATAAAGCCCAGAACACACTTGCGGTGTATGTAGCGTATGAAAGGAACGAAGGTCTTGTCCAGTCCACCTTACGAGTACTCAGGTAAACTCGTTATTTGCGCCTGCTCTTTCATAACAACTCTTGGAAGGGGTCAACGTATTCTGAACATACACACACATACCGAGAAGTAAAAACAGATTGAGCTAGCTTTTAATTTTCCAAGATTCACCTACACCTACAAACGGGATCCACGCTCTGTCATGATGGCTTATAGCACGATTTTCTGACAAACCACCATCTGGATTCTGTAGAAACATTTCTTCCTACCAGAATCTTACTCTATACTATAATAATATACAACAGGTTTCTGGTAGGGGGAAAAAAGGCCTTTAAAAAGGCTATTTATCAGAAAATAGGTGTAATCCTTCAGTTAAAAAGTGTGTAGTCAAATACCACTATAATTATGACAAATAGCCTAGTCAAGAATTGTCGAGATTACCATGTGTACTTTTTTGTATTTATTTATTTTATTTGGCACCACGTCTTACTACCCGTTCGGGTTATACTCTTAAGTACTAATTACGCTAATGGGCTAGGAATTGGAAAGTTTGAATAAAGAGGAAGTAAACCCGTATTTTCGTGGAGGGAGAGTTGTAAACCATTTTTAAAAAACCACCCTTGTTCACCCGAGTGAGATTTGAACCTTGATCTCCCCAACCTCGGCAGTCTAGCTCAACATGAAACCAGCGACCGAAGGGTATTACCATGTGTAAATAATTAAACTAAACTACTGGAGAAATATTTTATCTATTTTGTCCAAAAACTTTTTTTTGCTATAAAAACTTAAAAAATGTGGACATAAACTCGCGTTCTAATCCCTTCCGCCCCCCCTCCCCCCCGTTCCCCCTTAAAGTCTTAACTAACTTGTTCACAGAGACACCCGTTTCATTTTCTGAGTCGCTCTTGTTAACTAGGTCAGTAACTGCAGATAAACACTCAAATTTTGATTGGCCTTTTAATAGAGGGCGTGTCTTGAGGCATCTGTTTAGTTTCAAGAAGCACCTTCACAGCTTCCCCCCCCCCCACCAACCACCCACCCATCCTCACACCCCTCTAACGTAAATAAAGTTTGCTATCGTCTACGGTAGGTGACGTCATTTAAAAAACCCACACGAGCGACTCATCGGTTTAATAAAAGAATATATGTTTTAGAATGTCCGACACACTTTAGTTCAGTCGATAGCACTTCTGCCTGCTGTTGAGTCGAGGGTCCCGGGTTCGATTCTCCACTATAGTACTATTGTAAAAAAAAAGTCCGGCTACATTTAAATTGAGGCGAAGGAACTTAGTCAAAAAAGTCTGTATTTTGGCCGTCTATATTCCATTTGTTGTCAAAACAAATACATATTGGGAAAGTAACAATGTTTCCTACAACTTCTACACACACTTACTTCTAAGTAGTGTTTTTATATTACCACGTCTTACTACCATTTTTGTTTCATTTATTTGGGGTAGGCCTATTAACGTGCCTTTTCTGAACCGAATGGCTATATCAGTACACGATTCAAAACCAACTTATATCTAGAACAAACAAAATGCCCAGCCCCCAGCCGTTAATTTATCAATGTGGAAAGGGGGACTCGCATTTCACCAACGATAAATTTTTTGGCCATGTCAGGAATCGAACACGGGACCCTTCATTCAATAGGCAGACTCGCTAACGACTGAGCTAAGGTGTTGGACTACCAATTATCTGTTCAGGTCTTATGCATATGTACTAATTACGATAGTAAGTTTGGAATGAGTAAGGTTGGATTTGGTGGAAGTGTGCCCCCATTTACTCTTAGGGGGAGTGGATAGTCATTTTAGAAAAAAACTCCTCAGTGCACTCGACCGGGATTAGAACCGCAATCTTCCTGTCATCAGCAGTCCGGTATAATGCAAGAGTGTCCTTGGACCATTTGACTACCAGAGCGGTTAAGTTATTCAACTGAAGTGTACTGATTGTACTAACCAAGGCCGGACATCGATACCTCATTGTTAGGGTGAGTTGCTCTAATGGTGAATTCGAAGCTATTTCGTAAAGTAAGTTGCATTTAAACTTGATTCTCTTAAGCACTTTTGCACTGTGACGGCAATGTACAAAATAGAAAAGGAGGTAAGAAAACGATTAGTTCACCCTTCGATGCCTCTTGATAATCTGTTGATAGCATCTTCCCTCTTCTACCAACGAGTTTAAGCACTCTAATATTTACGCCTGAACAAATAAAATTAACTTTTCCTTGTTTCCTATTCTAGCTAGATGCTTACAAGGACTTTTTTAATCAAGATCCTGGCAGGAAGACTCCTACTGGCCATTTTCATGAATAAACCAAATAGACCTAGTTGTAGACGATTTTTTTAAATATGTTAAAAAATATTATTAGCACCGCGTCTTACTACCCGTTCGGGTTATACGCACTTACGCTAATGTGTAATGGTAGGGTAATTGTGAGCTTAAATGGAGGACCTACAGTTTAACGAACGTGGGATCCGAACCGCGGTGGAGAATATGTTAAAAAAATTAAAAATCTAAACAATAATTTTGGGACAACGTAGGGCTGGTTTTACAATAACTATCTAAGAATTTGTATTTTTTTTTGTTTCAATGTGATATCTTTAAAACTCATCGAAAAACGTGTAAATACATCATCATGTGAAAACCTATAGTGATTTGCCACTAAGTGAAAGTTACGCATATGTATCTATTCGACTCGCACCAACTCAGCACACAGCCCATATCACGGCTACTCAGCACACAGCCCATATCGTGGCTACTCAGCACACAGCCCATATCGCACCCACTCAGCACACAGCCCATATCGTGGCTACTCAGCACACAGCCCATGTCGCACCCACTCACCACACAGCCCATATCACGGCTACTCAGCACACAGCCCATATAGCACCCACTCAGCACACAGCCCATATCACACCCACTCACCACACAGCCCATATAGTAGCTACTCACCACACAGCCCATATCACACCCACTCAGCACACAGCCCATATCACGTATAGGATTGTTTATCCGAACTCTAAAAACTTAGCTGGTATGTATTGTAGGATCGTCTCCCGCCGGACCAGCCAAAAATAAGAAACAGAAGCGACCTCTGCGAAGGTAACTTACTGTGAGATTTTGAAGAATTTTAAAACTAGAAATACCAGCCTCGCGGGATCGCTCCAGAATCAACCCTGACTGTGCGGCTTTAAATAGAAATATGAATACACCGCGGTTTAACAGAGCGTAGGTTTTAGTGTGGAGGTGAAGTGGAGGAAGTGTTTAAATTGCTTGGGAAAACAAACGAGTCCGCCGCATGGTTCTATCCAACTATAGATATACATTTAAAAATAGTGAAACAATGTTAGTATTATAGTTTTGTCGGTTCTTATTAAAATTTTGCGTCACTTCAAAGTAAAATCAATTCCTCTCGCTCCTGTTTTTCCAAGGGGATGGATTATGTGCCCATGTTTGTTATTTATATTTGAGGCCAAGGTTTGCCTACATGTCAGATAGGGAGTACTTTTTTATATAATTTTCCATCCTTACCCAAAATATGAGTTAATTAATCAGCCCGCGAGGGCGTCAACTTATGTACTACCCATGTTATTAAAATATACTGTAGCAGTTTTTGCGTTCGAGAGTCCTGCGGGGCTGGTATCAGCTGTTTTTCTAATGTGTGGTGTGTGTGTGTGTGTATGTTTAGTGTGATTGTATATATTGATGTTTAAAATAGATTAGACTCTAAAATAAAAATAGTTAACAAATTCATCGAATTACTAATTGAGCTAAGTGTAAGATGTAACTAAAGTATATTACTGTAAGAATTGACTAATTCGACATTGGTTATTTCGAAAAATTGGATAGTTCAAAACTACCATGATTCCCCATGAAGTTACCATTTAATTCAATGGTAAAAAACTACTTTGACTCTTAAGAAGATGGAAAAGAAATACTCGGAGAGCTTTGAAATTTGATGCTGGAGAAGACCAGGTGGAGAGACAGGGTGGGTGGCAAATGAAGTCCTAAAAAGGGTGGGTGAGAAGAGAACCATTTTGATGCGATTCTTCGGCGCAAAGCAAACTGGATTGAACACATCCTTAGGAAGAACTGTCTTCTGCACGATTTCATAGAAGGTTCATAAAGGAGGATTCAAATATTAGATGACTTTAAGAAAAGAAGACAATTCTGGGAGCTGAAGGGGGAGGCAGAGGACAGGGCGCATTGCTGGTCTAAGTTTACTTACAAAAGTAACATTTAATTCGAATTTCAAAAGGAAATATTTGGATGATTCGAAGCCAATTGTTGGGTGTTTTTTTTCCGAGCATGTACTCATTTAAAACAATAGATTCTACTGTATTAACAAAAAAATTACCTGTTGTCAGATTTAATAAAGAAGAAACTATTTCAGGTTGCCGAGTCTATATTACCTACTAAAACAATTGTTCATTGATAATATAAGTTAAGTCCTGTGATCTTTATCTCTCACAAATAATATCAACATCTATAAAAATAACAATAATAAAATAAAAAAGTGTAATCATTGTCGCAAAAAAAAAGTGTTTCCGAAAAGTTCCTATCCGCCTAAAGTCCTGCTATATAATTATTATGTTCATTCCTCTCATAAGACTAGATTTCAGGTGCTGGGAAGGTTCGAAGCCGGAACGGATCCATTGGTGGAGCAATTACCCATCCTATCTTCAGATAATTGCGAATCATTTCCATGCATTTCTACTTCACGAAAAAAAAAATTCGTGAATGGCCCCTTCTTTTAAACGTACAAAATAAAACAATAATGAAACAAACAATCTTAAACTATCTCACCATGTGACATGTATCACTTTTGCCACTGACCCACATAGTTATTTATATACGCTGTAATTGCAGTAATTCAAGCTGAATACAGCTTCCACGCTTCCACACATGCTGTAGCATGTATTCCATGTGTTGTTTATATAGGCCAGGGTACATGCATGTTATTAATTCATGTGTGTGTGGGGGGGGGGGGGGGGGCCTTTAATAATGTGAATATGGAAACAGACAAACTCAGGCTCGCACTAAACTGTAACAAAGGGGGAAAAAAACAACTAAACCTCGGACATGGGAATGATCGTGCTCTAGACATCGTAAAACTCTTTTCTGAGCCGTATGGTTCTATATTTGATACACGCTTATCTAGGATGGATTATTAATAACAACATACCCGCTTCAGTGGTCGCGTGGTATAAGGTGTCACTCTAGCAATAGACTGGGACTGCCTATGACGGAGAGATAGACATTCGAATCCCGGTCGGGTGTACTGACGGTGTTTTCCCCCAAAATTATTTACCATTTTCTATCTCTCTCTCTCTTTACGCAAATGCGGATACACTTTATCTATATTAATCCTTCCTCATCACTAATATATTAGAGTAATAGTAAATATGAGCATAGCCCAAACTGTTTGTAAGACGCAGTGCTAAACAATAATTTAAAAATAAACCCTCACCGGTGGGAACAAGAGTGCAAAAGGCGTCAGTCTTGTATTGTTTGGTTTGTCAGTGGGGAGTAGGAGGTCAAGGTTTGAATCACGGTTGGGGGTAGCGAAGTTCCCTCCCCCTAGATGGTGTTCTATGCAAATGGCGGTACACTTCCTGAAAATTCAACCTTTCTCATCTTATTAAATTTCTGTCTTTTAATGTTATTGTTGTTTTCTTTTTGTGCTTATTAAGCGTTCTGCTTGTGGCAATAAATATTAAACCCTGTATTATAATAGACAGCTCGTCTTTTAAAGAACCTTTTCTCCAAGTTGAAAATGTTACTGTATCTAATTTCATTCTTCGTGTATTCACACGTCACTCCATGTGTTCTGCATCCGTCACTTTTGACATATGGTGTTGATACTGATCGCTGTAAAATACATTCAGTGATCAATCAATGTTGGATACACTACATCCATCTACATCAATCTTAGATAAAAGGTTCTTTGTGTAGCATTACGACTATACAGCTGCTAAGGAAGGACTTTTGATATTAACAGTTAAAACACACCTCCTTGAGTTGTGTGCATTCCTAATACTCGTCCCTCATACATGCCTCTCCGAACAGAGATAGATCATCTCCGCGCCAGCAGCATCCCAAAACTAACTGGACCAGAATCTAGAAACACACCTCCTTGATTCATGTGCGTTCCTGATACTCGTCGCCCATATCAGGCGCTTCTACGAACTGAGATCTCGCTCCAGCATCCCAACTGGACCAGAAGCGAAATAAAACACACACCTCCTTGCGTTGTGTGCGCTCCTAATACTCATTTCTATACCAGGCGCCTCTCTTAAACGTGATATCGCTCCAGCAGCACACACAACTGGAGTCAAAAATAAAAAAGCTGTTAAGATTTATTTATTTAATTATCTCCGGAGGAAAAAGATTCACACTTTCCCTATCTGACATCTATAAAATCTACTAGATCTACTTTCATTCATTTATCAGTGCATCTGATTTTCAGCAATTCATTTTGTAAAATTAAAACAAAACAATGTTCTAATAACCAGCGCCCCGGGCTTTCATTACCTAAAGATAATCAAAGAATGAACCTACAAAATCACCCACCTCTCCAGATTAATTGCAGTGTTTCAACAGTAATTTGTTTTTACAACCAAACAAGCATTATCTTCTTATTCCGACAAAAGACTGTGTGTTGCGATAAGAGGCCTGCCTATATGTTTGAATATATATGGATTTATAAAATATCGATAGTATTTAAAAATAAATGGTACGGAACTCCGCACGGACTTTCTCGCTCTATTGTTTAAAAATTGAGTTTTTTATTCAAAACTCGTAATATATGTGAAACGAAATAATATACACTAGTAAACCCAAGAATAAATTGCACTATACTTCGTAAAACATTTTTTGAGTCCTGGTTTTAAATTTTATGAGTTTAATGTTTAAAGAATTAATGTCTTCATTTGTATGCTTGAACCAATAAAAAAGATCGATTTTGGGTCCACAAGTATCAACACTTCGTATTAAAATTTCGACTTCTGGTTAAAATTTTAAAATTTTATTAGGTGTTGCACATCTTCCGCATTGCAATTCAATTCCTCATTTATAAATTTTGACCAATAAAAAAGGTAAATATTGACTATCGAGTCTAAAATGAAGGCGATAGATCATTGTTGTACAAACATTTCTCCTAAGAGGTTAAAGGAAAAATAACAAACTATTTGAGATACTTACTTATATTTAATAATTACTCTATGGCATTATAGAAGTATTGCGTTAAAGCTTAAGTAGTATCTCTTTACAACTAAAGCTCACAAAATTGTATTAATATATTTGCTAATATCTCAGAAACTGTTGGTTTTATTAAAAAAATACTCGCTTTTCTCGTTGTGGGCTCCGCCCCCAAACCTCCAGTGAGTTTTCTTTGCAAGTGGATGTAAACTAATGTAATTCCAGCGTTGTTTTGAAAATAACTTAAAGTTACCAGTTTTGTATTGTATATACCGCACCGACTTTAAAGTTGCTCCACCATTTTGAATTCTTTTCGGGGGCTAAAAATTAAAATTATTAACTTTTTGGAATTTGCCCGTCGCTAGAAGCTATAAGTTTGCCAAATTTCAAGTTTCTAGCTCATCTGGAAGTGGGTAAACAATGTCAGTGAGTGAGTGAGTCAGCCATGTGGCTTTATAATAGTATAATTTATAAAACTATATTTGATATAAAAGTTTTTTAATTTTAATATTAATACAATTTTGCAATGATAAGTTATTTAGTATTTCAAATAGTTTTAAAGATACGGAAATTTCCGATTCTGTGAAGTACCCTAAAGGTCATTTTCATGGGAAAATGCCAGCGTATTTAAAATATTAATCAATGGCTAGATACGAATTTTAATCAAAATCGTTAGAGCCGATTTTGAGAAAATCGATTTTTTCTCTTTTCGCTTTTTACTAAACTACTCTTTATTTCGGGGTTAAAAAGACAGACAAACGGCATTGCAAAAACAACTTTTTAGGGTTGGGGGGGTCATGAGACGTCGACATCCATAAACATTTCGGGTTAGATTATTTTTACGGTCGCAATACTTTACCTTTAGTATAATAATAATAATAATAATAATAATAATAATAATAATAATAATAATAATAATAATAATAATAATAATAATAATAATATTTAGAATAATAATATTTAGCACAGCGTCTTACTACCCGTTCGGGTTATACGCTTAAGTACTAATTACGCTAATGGATTAGGAATTGAGAGGGTTGGATTTAGAGGAAGTGAACCCGCATTTACGTGTAGGGAGAGTGGAAAACCATTTACGAAAAACCACCCCCAGTCCACCCGACCGAGATTCGAACCTCGATCTCCCCGTCCTCGTTTACCTTTAGTGTTCGAAAAGTTAAAAAATATATAAATTTGCGTATAGAATTAAAGTTATTGGTTTTATAAAAATACGTTTCTTATAAAATATTTGTATTTTAAATAGATCTACATATTTGCAATTATAAGTAATTTCATATCTCAAATAGTTTCAGAGAAATGATAAAAATAAATGAGAATCTATGCATCAGACCGGAGCCCTTAAAGTCAATTTGCCGAAATATTGAGGGTAGACTTTTTTTTGTAATATTTATAAATGTTTATAAATGAAATTTAATCAAAATCGTTAGAGACGATTTTGAGAAAATCGACTTTTTCTCTTTTTCCCCCTTCAGTAAACTACCCTTAGCCTAATTTTAGGGTTAGATATCAAATTTCAAAAAACCCTCGGGGGAACCATATGAAAACCCTTGATACTAAGTTTTAGCCCGATCAATAAAATAGTTTAGGCTCTATTCGAAGGTACAGACAGACGGAAATTCAAAAACAACTTTTTCGGAGGGGGGGTCATGAAACGTCTAGATTCATCAAAATCTCAAATTCGACTTTTTTGACGATCATAATAATTTTCTACCTGTAAGATAGCGAGAAAGTAAATATACATAGGTAACAGTCCTAGCAAATGCCAAAAAATTACTTAAAAATTAAGAAAAAAAGTTCTAAAAGTCCAAAATGATCAAAAATTACTAAAGAATAACCTATAAAAAACGTTTTCACAACCAGGAGATCATGAATAGAATTTATATACATACACATGAGTGAACATTGTCTGTGACGTACAATTAAAAAAAGAAATTACATGAAATAAAAATATGGGTCCTAGTAATAATAGAATGAAATTTTATCAAGGTTTTTTAAGCACCGCATCTTTCTACTTGTTCGGGCTACATGCATATTATGTACTAATTGCGCTGATGAGTAAGGGATGATTAAGGTTGAATTTTAGAGGAAGTGTACCTGCATTTGCGTGGAGGGAGAGTGGAAAACTGTTTAGTGAAAAAACCTAAGTTCACCCGACCGGGATTAGAACCCCGATTTCATTGTCACCTGCAGTCTAGTAAATTCAAGAATGACGCCTTAGACCATGCGGACATCGAAGCAGGTATTTTTTTTCTATCTAAGAATTTAATAATGGCAATATAACTATTAAATAAAAAAAGTGAAAGAACTGGAACATTATTAATATCCAAAACGAACAGGACTTTATTTTTTTCCAGGAGGAACAAGAACCTTAAAATGTTTACAGGTTGAAACGTAACTAAAATTAGAACCGATAAATATTTTGTTTCGACTCTATGGCAAAAACTAATCAATCTTGGAAGTCCAGTGCTATAAGTGTTTCAATATATTCTTGTCCGACATCTTACCTCAGTCGGTAGAGAGTCTGCCTCCTGAGCTAAGGAGTCACAGGTTCGATCCCTGGTATGGACGAAAAATGTATAGTTACATTGAAATGTGGGTTTCCTCAGCGTGTTCTGATTTGCATTTGTTTGTCTATAGTGGATGTGTCTCACGAAAACTTTCGAATGCATTAACCGATTTAATTGAGACTTGATATAGTTGTCCTTTGAGCCTTTATACAGATCAAGTTTATTGGAGAAGAAAATCCAACTAAGAGTTGGGGAGAAATCAACCCTTATATGTAAAAAAAAAACTACGGCTTCTAGCGTTAATTATTACACTGTATTTACCTTTTTTAGAGCATTTCCTGATACCTTATAGGCTAAAAATTTATATATAGGTGCAGACTAATGAAATGATAAAAACAAAAATTAAATGTTATAATTTGTAGGATAAAGGGAAGGGGGGCTTAGGCAGATATTTGTGGGCCCCGTAAACAATGTTTAACCAGGGTCCTACGTCTGCCAAGGGCAACCCTGGATATAATCAGTCGACCCATAAAGTGTAAGTTAAATATCTAAAATAATACATATTCTTGACCTTTAGTAATCCTTTGAATTTTAGCTTTCTGACCCCTGGGTGGTTGTTTTTCCCCTTTCTCCAGACAAATGACGGTGTATTTTCTAAAAACGAACCCTTCTACTGTTTCCTGCGTATTATAGTTTCATGTGTTTACCTCCTTCACCCGCAGAGAGAGAGAGATAGAATGATCTAAGATAACGGCAGAATCTACGAGGAAATATGAACCCTGTCAAGTTGACACCACTGATGAGGTCTCACCAAATAAACACAGCGTTGCCAACAGTCGGGTAAAGTTATATGTGAGCGAGAATGCTTGACCCTGAGGGGAGGGCAAGCTCCTCGGCTGGATTCTTTTTCACGATAGCTAAACTTTTTTTTTTTCAACCTAGTATTGTTTTCTTTGAACGGATGTTGGTGTGTTTCCTTAAAATTCACCTCCTCACACTGTTCCTTTAGACTAAATAGTTTAATCTTCAATAGCCTACAGCTTGGTTAAAAAGGTACCATAGTAAATAATAATAGTGATATTTTTTTAAAAAAAGCCAAAAATTTCCGGTATTTCTTCAAAGTCTTTCTAAACAAATTCTTTGTTTTAGATTCCAGCTTTAGAAAGCTAAAATTTGTCGAGAGTAAAGTCACTATTATTATATAATGAATGAATCATACGAAATACCCGTACTGAGAACCAAGGCATCTAAGGCGTTAGACTCGCACTGCACTTGATTGCCGGAGGGGAATACCTTCGAGGTTCGAATCCCTGCAGGATACGCTAGAGGGGTAGTTTTCCACCTAGTGATTTATAGCTTAGTTTTATAGTCTCCCTACACACAAATGCGAATGCATTTTCTAAAAAAACCTTCATTTTATCCCTTATATGAAGCTCACCCGTGTGTATGTATGTATAGCTGTATCGCCAGAGGAAGAATCATAGCTGATAGTTAAAAACATCACTAGCTACTTTAATGTATTTATACGCCAAGCCACGTTTTGACAGTTATTAGTCAATGCTGACTGCTACATATTCATTTTCGTACCATTTTTTTCAGCACCGCGTTTTACTACCCTGTTGAGGTTATATGCAAATGTCTTACTAATTACGCTAATGAGTTAGGCACGAGAAAGGATGAATTTAGAGGAAGTGTACCCACATTTGCGTAGTGGGTGTGGGAAATCATTTAGGGGAAAACCTCCCTCAGTACACCTGATAGGGATTCGAACTCCAGTCTAGTTTATTGTGAGTGAAACGATATATTTTCAAGTAAAAGGCAGACATTTTTTTTAGAAAATATTTTCTAATTTACTGATATACTTCAATATTAATATCCACTGAAGGATTTATCAAATAAATAGTATGATAAGATCATACATACTCATCCATAAATATATTTTAAACTGTCAAAATATCAGTAGTCAGTAAATAACCCTAACATGATTTATTTTCTTTAAAAAAAAAGTATAAAATGTTATTTATCACGTAAACCACTTCCCAGATGCACATTCTAAATCAAATCATAAAGGTAATTTTCGAAAAACTTCAAATTTTCAAAAATCAGTAATTAGTGAACTACCCTTAATTTTAGGCCAAGAATCAAGATCACAATCAACCCTCGAGTTTTGACCATAATATAACATCTAGATATCTAGATATCAAGTTTGAACAAAATCCATAAAACCGTTTCAGCTGTAGCTTCAGGTAAAGGCAAACAGAATTTAAAGACTCACTTTTATATTTCGGGTACACATAAAACGTCATAATCCCGAAGGTAAAAAAAAAATATGTTTGCGATCACAATACTTTGCTTATATAAAAAAGTAAAAATATCTCAAATGAATGGAAAGGAATCCCTTAATTTGGCAACGCTGTCATTAGTTTGGTTGGCACGCTACTGATAAACTTTGGGAAGGCTATGTTTATCAACAACAACAAAAAGCCAGCAAAGTCCACTTGAAATAAAAACCCGTTTTATTTTATCTTTAAAGTTGAAACTAGAGTTTATCTGTTTGAGGGGATGGACAGGAAAACTGTTTCAGACACCCCCTCCCCCCGGCCCCCTCTTCCTCACCTAACCAGTTTATTGAGATAGGTCAGGTTTACTACTAAGTTTCAGTTTTACCTGACACCTTTTTTTAAAAAAAAGTAAGATTTGTAACTAGGAAGTAATGGGCCCGTGGCAAAACTTTC
>CABFWO010000076.1:327154-361681 GCA_902155825.1 Timema genevievae
GGGGGGAGTGGGGGAGGTGGAATGGTCTCATAAAGCTTCGAACTACTGACCTTTCTGTTGACTGGTAAACTGCCGCGTTACATGTTGCTCAAAACTGCTCACCCGCTGCTCTTGGGTAGTTTGCTGTTGTTGCTGAACAGTCTGTTGTTGTTGCTGCAGTTGCTGTTGCTGTTGTTGGCGATGCATTCTCTCGGTTTCGTTTTTTTTCTTTTGAATTAATGTTTCGAATTTCCCTCACAAGCGTAACAATCACACAAAAACTTCACACGAAATAATACAAATAAAAATAAAAATGTATAATTAAACAAGGAGATGAAAAACTCTCCACAAAATAAGAAAAGAATTTAAATAAATTTATATTTATAGAAGAATCCTCTTCAAATATTCAATTAATAAACGATTCTTCTAAAATTAGAAAAAAATAGTCTAACTAGTCTTTCCTTTATTTTTTTCGAAAACTCTTTTTAAAAAGTCTATTTTTAATTTCTATGTTCCGCCTACCACGGCTTCAATTAGCAGAAGAGTGTTGTTCATTTTTTTAAGTCATAGTTGTTAAATCCACGAGCCAGTAGTTGTTAAAACTAACGAAGACGTCGGTCGAGTGCGAAGTGCGGGCGAAGAGTGCCGACTTGAAACGCTAAGAGTCCGCCGGTCCGCCGCTGGAATTCCCGCGGCAGCACTGTCGCTGCCGGTAGGTGGGTGGGCCGTGTTGGAGAAGAGAGGTGGAGGGGAGGACTATGCCTAGTCGTGCGGTGAGTCCAATAAAAGAAAAGAGAAAGGATGTATCATAAATTGTTGAGGAGTGATAGGAAAATAAGTTAACAGTTAGAGAAGGAAGTTGGGAAAAGAAAACGAGAGAAGAGAGAAATATCACCCCCTAAAAAAGCCACAATGTTTAGACAAAGAAGATCGAGAATTGTGATAAGACTTAAAGAATCACAGAACATAAAGATGAAGAGGTTGAAAGATAAAAACAGCCAGATATACATCTATGGAAGAAACGTAACGTAGATAAAAGAAAGAGAGTCAGAAGAACGCTAATAAAAGAAAGGACTGGATCTGTAACAGAAATACCTTCTAGAAGAAAGCTCATTTTAGAGCTCCGAGCCAAGAGGCGGTATTGTTGTGTGCGTCACGTCATCTTGTAGACAACACCTCCTGGAAGCTTCTGCTACCCTTGGTCTTTAACCAACGTAACAACTAATCAACTATCACCACCATTCGCGGCCTTCTCATTTCATCTACTGGGATTGATAGATATCATGATTATCCTTTAAAAAAATATATATTCTGCAGGCATAGACAGGAGGCTGAACGGATGTAGAAACAAACCTAGGCATTTATTCTTGAGGAAGCTTCTAGTTTTCGAATATCCACGTAAACTCCTGTGTTTACCTTGACAAGTAGTTGCAGTCTTACCTTGACGTATTACTCTATGGCCCTATCTTATAAGCTGTACCATAGTGGAATAATGCAAGGGAGGCTTGTCACCTTTCAAAGAAGGGCACATGCTATTTGTAAGTAAACAAAGGTAATGCCAGTCATATCTATTGTGGAGGCTATGATACATTTGTCAAACTAATCAATCTTCACCGGTTCAGTGTCTTGGAGGGTGCAGCAGAAGGGTGTACGGGTAATTTTACAGTTTTTATAGCATACATTTTTTTTGGCCAAAAAAAATTAAATATTTCTCCAGTAGCAACATAGAGTTTAGTTTTCTGCACATGCTAATATCAAGAGATCTTGAATATATTTCAAGAGTGTCCTAGAATTTTATCAAAACTATTTTTCTTTATTTAAAAGTTTTGACAAAATTCCAGGACACCCTTGACAGATATTCAAGATGTGTTGATATTAGCATGTGCAGAAAACTAAACTCTATGTTGCTGCTGGAGAAATATTTAATTTATTTTGGCCAAAAAATTTCAATTCTTTAAAAACTGTAAAAATACTTGTACTCCCTTTGGCTGCACCTTAAAGTGGTCAACCTAAAAGTGTAAGACCCTGGTTCGATTGCAGGTGGAGTTTATAAATATAGCACATACTTTTAGAACATAGGATTGTCCAGCTATATGATTAATAAATATCTAATAGCCGCACGTGGATTAAATGTCGGGATCATTTAGACCGGCTCGTCGCTGGTTGTGGGGTTCAAATCCCAACGAGCTGTGTCGAAGGTCTTTTTTTACCTTAGATGTTTACCACTCTTCATCCACGCTGATCCGGGTACATTTATCTAGATTTATACCTCCCTCATCCCTACCTCACTAATGGTCTAGAGGTCAGAGTTCCTGGCTACAGATCCAGAGGTCCCGGGTTCGATCCCCGGTGCTTCCCAAAATTGATCTGTGAAGCAGTAGGTTTGGAACGAGGTAAAACTCAGCCTCGTAAGGACAAATGAGGAGCTACTTAGATAAAGAAGTAGCAGCTGTGATTTAGAAAACTGAGATTAACGGCCATAGGGCTCATTGGGATGACCAAATGACACACATATTAGCACTATCATCTCCATCGAGGCCAGCGGCTCAGTTGATATAGCTCTCTTGGGGGCTCACACCATGGAGTTTTTATGAAGAGAAGATATGTCATAGAAACAATCTATTCAATTATTTCACTTGTCTGAGGGAAAAGTGTTTCTGCAACTAACCATACTAATAACGGGCTCCTCCTCAGGTGACAAGTCTAGGGCGTGGTCCTGCAATTCCTTGGATTTAATGCAGCATAAAATAAATGGTGGTCCGCAGAAAATACTTCGCACACCTCTCGAAAATAACTTTAAAGTTAGGTTAGCGTAGTCCTCTTAAGATGGTGCAAAAAATTGTATTTTCAAGTATTATTCTGTGTTTTACGCGTCTTAATAAACGACCGTGTTACCCACATACGTCCATACAAATTGGGTAGAGATGAGGAAGGTTAAAGACGAGCGGAAATGCGCCCAAATTTTCGAGGGAAAACCCCACTCAGACCAAATGATCAGGATTCAAATCCCTAAATTCCCATCACCAGTGAACTCAAACCTGACTACACTGACGCCTTTACCTGTTTGCCCACCAATGCAGTCTCGTATCTGTTCAAATCAGGTCGGACCATAATTGTAACCATTTTTTTGCAATTGACATTTCCCACTTGGTAGCATTATAGCTCCCATGAAAAGTTCTAGAGCATAAGGGGCTATTGGTGATTGGTATTGTAGATCTTGTGAATTGTCCATCTGGAATATACTGGGTACCACAAAGTGTCCCTGAAGAACCAAGAATTGGTACAGCGCTGGTTCCCGTTCCCTCACAGTTACCTCTTCAAGTGGGTGGCACTTAGGCTAGGTTCACACTCACAAGGTCTTAAGAGAGTAGTTGAACCAGCCATGACAGAAACTAGCAGAACTACTTTAATGCACAAACTAGCAGAACTACTACAACTAGCAGAACTACAACAATACACAAACTAGCAGAAATACTACAAGATAGATACTAGAAGAACCACAACAATGCACAAAAAGAACTACTATAAGATAAGAACTAGTAGAGTTACAACAATACACAAACTATCAGAAATACCACAAGATAGATACTAGAAGAACTACAACAATGGACAAAAAGAACTACTATAAGATAAGAACTAGCAGAGTTACAACAATACACAAACTATCAGAAATACTACAAGATAGATACTAGAAGAACTACAACAATGCACAAAAAGAACTACTATAAGATAAGAACTAGCAGAGTTACAACAATACACAAACTATCAGAAATACCACAAGATAGATACTAGAAGAACAACAATGGACAAAAAGAACTACTATAAGATAAGAACTAGCAGAGTTACAACAATACACAAACTATCAGAAATACCACAAGATAGGAACCAGAAGTATTACAAGAACTAGCGATATCACTTCAATAAATGATTTAGCAGAACTACAGGATTAGTTAAGGATACAACTTCAATACATGAACAAGTGGGACCATTACAAGACAGGAACTAGCAGAACTACAAGAGGAACTACCGAAGCTGCATCTTACTAAAACAATTCCCACAGTCTTACTGAATCAAATTTAATTTTTAAATGAAAGTCTATCTTTCGAAGATGAAAATTATTATGGTGATCATCTGTTAAAAGCTATCATTGGAAAATTGATATATAAATCAACGGAACATCTAGTTATGTATTAAAGCATTAAATGATTTTTGATAAACTGCGCTACGCTGGTTATAACCTCGATTCCAAGGTAAACAAAACACATGGAACTAATCCAATTCCAAACGGATATATTATCTACTCCCTATGGGAATCAAACTCGTGACTTATAAATCAATGCGTGGAAGTTCTTCTGAATGAGTTTTTACACCAATAATATACTTCTGGTCAGTATACTCTACTTTGTTCAACTTGGATGAGAAGCAACGATTACTGGTATGAGGTCGATCTTAGTGGATTTGGGGTAAAGTGCTCAGCTCAGGACCCAATGTTCTTGGGTTCAAACCCAGCCAGGGCTGACGGATTTTTCTTGAGTATTAAAAATATCCATAGCACTACTTCCTTCAGAGGAGAAGTAAAATCATCGGTCACATGTCGATTGTGGCATGTAAAAGAACCCTGAAAGGTATGTGAAATTACCTTTCCGTCAAAATTGGTAGGCCCTTCTTTAATACTCGTTCATAGAAATTCAGTGTAGAAGACAACGGAGAACCATCACACTTTCTGAACTCCCTAGTACATGGGACCACCAGATGGTGCAGGCAGCACTAACAAACCAAAGGGCCGAGTGCATGCCCAGCTTCGGATGGATAGAAATCACATCAAACCACCCTTCGGATTGTTAAATTAAGAATATGATTCAAGAACTGTTAAGATAATTATATGTAGAAAATTAAACTAAACATTATCTACTGAAGCAATATTTTATTTACTATGGGCAAAAATGTTTTTTTATTATAAAAACTGAAAAAATGTCGATATTAACTCATGATTCTTTCTACCTCTCCATTATAGAAATTATCGTGTGCTGATATAATCGGTAGGTTCAGAAAGTGCACTTTAAATACCTCAAATAAATAAAAATAATAAAAATAAGTTGAGCCGATAAACATATTAATAGGGTCACCTAGCCCTGTAGTCAGCTTCCCTGACAACTCGATCACTAGAAGATACCTCATGCAAGTGTTTATCTTGGCTGTAATCCACTGAAAGATCTCCACAGATATCCACAGAGCAGGGTAATAATGACGCACCTTGGAGGAGGGTAGGGAAATAATTGTGTGGGTCTATGCAAGGTTGGTCCTATTATAATGCTTTAAAAAAAAGATAGAGATATAAATGTTGAGAAGCTGACATTGACAGAATGTCACTCACATTTTTACAGTTGTAGAACATGACCACTACAGAATATCCCTTTAGGCGTATGAATAATTCTTGAAAGTAAGTTTGGCAATTTTGATAAAGTGTCAAAAAAAATAAAGCTGGTTATATTTTAATTCAATCATATGTATCACAAAATGATACGTGATGGTTTTCCACAGGTTCAATTATAGTGCCTGAATCGAATTTAATGAGGGGAAAAATGACAGCCTGAACACGGGAATAGAACCCGGGGCATTTGGTAGCACAAGTGTGTGTATGAAAACTGTTAAAATTACATTAAATGTTGCCAAAGACAGACAAACAATGAACATAAAATTTTGATATCATGGCTAAATAACAACTCTAAAGCCTTATACAACTCTTATAGCTATATTTAAACCAGTTTTGCCAATTCAAGAAAAATTCACAGGCCCTACATATGTTGGGCTTAATATTATTACTAGGTGTTCTGTCTTACGATAGGTCCATTTCTTTTGTCAGTGAACTTAGACTGCTAATGCACCCTGTCCTCTACCTCCCCCTTCAGTTCCCAGAATTTTTTTCTTTCCTTCTATGACATCATGTAGAAGAAAGTTTCTACTAAGATGTGTTTGATCCAGTTTGCTTTGTACCAAAGAATCACATCCAAAATGGTTCTCTTCTCACCATCTCTTCTTAGGAATTCTTCATTTGCCACCCGTCCACCTGATCTTCTCCAGCACCACCTTTCAAAAGTTCTCCAAGTATTTCTTTTCCATCTTCCTGAGAGTCCAAGTTTCTACTCCATACAGCACGAGGCTCCAAATGTAGCATTTAATCAGTTTATTCCTCAGTTCCGAACTCAACTTGCTGGTCAGCAGTAATCTCTTCTTGTTGAAAGCTTCCTTGGCCATGGTGATTCTCGACCTAATTTCCTTAGTGCAGTAGGTATCCTTTGTCAGAAGACCTCCCAGGTGCTTGAACTGCTCTATGTTTTCCAACTCTTGGGTTAAAACGCTTGTTATGACAGTAAAGGCTGGTGTACAACTAGCCATATCCCAACATATCGACTCAGTACATATGTGTTTATTTATGTGTACACATGTACATATCCCATCAAATCGACTCATTTCTGCATTAGTTTGTATGAAAGTGGGGAAAAACTAAAATTTGAGAGAATTTTCTGAGCTGGTGCAAAGTGATATGCCTATAACCCAATCTGATACACCATAGTGTGCTCCTACCTTAAGACGATGTATAGCTATTAATATTTCACACCACACCCACATAAGTGTGTATGAAAACACACTTTAAAATTTATTAGTCCGTGTATTTTGTAACCAGATGATTTTTCTTTTAAAGAAAGTAATAGAAAAAAAAAGGGACTGCTGAGGATTTTTTCAAAGTGACTTTGCTTCTTATAACTTTTGGCATAAACAAAGACGAAAACTTTTTTAACGTCTTATTTACAAACTTATTTTTTAATATGTTTTAAAGGAACGTATTTAATTTTAAAATAAATTTAATCATGAAAAACTGCTCAACTTGATCTTATATTGACAAAAAAGGTTTCAGCCGTTTAAACGAGAATACAGCTGGATAAATCTTTCATTCTACAGACTTAAGCTGTCACCCAAAAATCTATTCCTGCATTGTTTTCTTTCTGCTTGATTCTTGGACTACTGAAAGCTACAGAGTCTATTATTAGTGCATGTCCAAACTTGCATCACATTGCATCACCATCTGCACAACATCATCTCTTAGAAGTAGGGTAGTCCTGTCATTAATTCTATGACGACATAGTAAAATATGTTTTAACTGCGTCGGTTGAATTCTCATTAAGACCAACTGTCCAGAAATTTCTAGCAAACAACATAATATTTTTAAAAAGATAAAATATATTGCTTATACAGGAGCACAAACATTTTCTAGAGTTGGCACCGTGCCAGTGGTCTTGAATCTGACCAAGGAGGAAGTTTCATATCCTGATCAGATACATCAAATGTTTTTATCCAGCCCATTTATGTTTTTTAGCCATATTATTGCTGGTGCATTTTTTAAAAATTTAGCCTCAACCTAATGTGTCAAAAGACAAATTAAAGTCAATAAAAAAAAAAAGTAAAAAAAAAATATTGGTTTATTATATTATATTATCAATAAAACAAGTATTTTGAAAAATTATCTGGTTGTCTTCAATTTCAAATTTGAGTGTGTTTAACAGGATATGTATGAGGCATCAGACATTATAGGGATTTTAATGGTATGTCGACACATTAAGTTCATTAACAATCAACATTGTATAAAATAATGTGTTTTTTCAGGTTTTCAACGCGAGCTAAGTAAGAGATTAACATTTGGGACCACAATTATAAAAAAAACTCTTAAACATTCAAATCGCACCTGATTTTCCACCATATCAATAATAAAGAGACTTTGACCCAACCGGAAATAGAATCTGCAAAGCCTTCAAAAGTGGTTGGGAAATTCATTGGTCTTAGTGACTTGGCGTACTCACCCATGGGGTCCGTTGGTCACCCTCAAGATCATCAAGTGGATGTGATTTATAAATTGATCTACCCCCTATGAGAGAATTTGATAATTATATATATATATATATATAATGATGATAATCTGCACACGTTTTGAAAAACAATGGAGCGATCTGTTGCTATTATTCATAATGGAAGTAATTACCTGTATAAATGATGCGATACATTTTTTTAGACCTCTCTGTGATGGTGATTTATGATGGTTTACAGAAACCCCCCACTCCCATTTCCCACTGGCCCTCAGCCATTTTCAAACTGCGCTTCACTTTGAATGTCCTCGGACGTAATCCAAGTTTAAAATATATCTATTCTCGAGGAGTATACACATTGCACGGATTCTGTAAAACACAAAAGATGCGCTCACCTGCTTGGTAACTGAGATTAATTTTAGATAATGACATATTTCTTGTGCCATTCAACACACCCACACCGGACAAAGGACAAAGACTCCAGTCTCGATCTGGTCCGGTTTGTCCAAGACATAAAGGTCAGGGTTTGAATCCTGGCAGGTTGTATCGGTGTGGTTTTCCTTAAATGGTTTTCTGCTATTTACTTATGCGTTTTATAAGAGGGGTTTTTTAGTAAGATATTTATAATTTTATCTGTTTATTAAAGAAGTGGGTTTTGAGCAAATAAAAATTGAGAGAGGAATGACATTTTTTAGTAATTTAAATACAGTAGAATCCTGAGCATCCTAATTTATTTGTGGCAAAGTTGGTTTAGGTAATCAAAACTTTGGATGAATATATTGAGAAAATAAACAATCTTACTCATGAAAAAGCATAGTTATAGCACTATTATAACTTATTATTATTATTATTATTATTGTGTGTATAACCCTAATGGATAGGTATACATGGTGACAAAACTATTACTATTATTTGTGGAAGAAAGCACAAAGCAATACAATTAAGTATATGTGAAAGGCGATATGATTATATACACACGTCCATTACAGACTCTGCCTTAAACTATGAGCGAAGAATGACCCTGATCCCTAGATTGCTCAGTGATAGAGCATTGTTGCATTAAACCAAAGGTCCCGGGTTCGGTCCTTTGTCCAGATGTTATTTTTTCAATTTATTTGAATATTAAATTAATATTATAAACAACTTTAAAAGTGAAATGTTAAACGTGAGAAATGAATAAATGTTATTACTATAAATTTGACAGGAATAACAAACTTTTGGACNTTTGCTGCGGGTATTCGGTTGGTTGGCGATCTATATAATTAGGATTCAGGTAGTTTGTGTTCTACTATACTATATTTATAAAACTAATAAATGCTTACTTTTATAAATAAATTATATTCTTATGAGTGCAAAATCAAAAAGCTTGCTACTTTTTAATACACCTAAAAACTTAATTTCAGTATGATGTGAATATAAATAAATCTCTTTGAAAATTTCCTATAAATCATCTATGGATCTGTCTGGATTGTATTGGCATGGAACATTCTAATTTTTTTTAACTATGAGTACTAACCAGAACATTTGTTACATAATACTACCTATTTTAATTTCTTTTTAGCACCGCGTCTTACTACCCATTCAGGTTAAACTATTATGTACTAGCTATGCTAATGGTTTTTAGGGATTATGAAGATTGTATTTATAGGAAACATACTCACATTTGCGTGGAGGGAGAGTGGAAAACCATTTTGTAAAAACCACCCTCAGTACACCTGACCGAGATTCAAACCTCGATCTCCCCGTCATTGGCAGTCTAGTCTATTGCGAGAGTTGCGCGTTTGACCACGCAGCCACCGAAGCGGGCTATTTTTAATTAATGATATATTAAAAGAAAAATAAAGTGCATTTCATGATGTATGCATTTAACAAATTGTGGTCTTTATGCACATTCACTGGGTGAAAATACCTTGTTTCTAAAATAAAAATGAACTCTTTTTTTTTAACTTGAATTAAAGAATAGTATATTGATATACTTTTTCAAACAAAGTTTTGAAATATGTTTTTAATGTGGTTAGAGAATCGAAGAATGCTAATCATGATTTAAATTTCTCAAGACTCAGGAATTTTTTATGGCGATACATAAGTGTGTTAGTCAATCTTTAACCTGTTTGGGCTGTAAACACATGTGTTAGGGATGAGTTAGTTTGAATTTGGAGGAAGTGTACCAGCAGTTGGATTTAGAAATAGTGTGGAAAACCATTTAGGAAAACCACCCTTAGTACAACCAATCGGGTTTTAACTCCAATCTCATCATTGGCAGTTAAGTTTATTGGGGGAGTGACGCCTTAGACCATTCGACCACTCACTGAAGCTGGTATAGACAAAGCGGGTATTCAGTCAGTGAGGCCTATATAATCTTTGGAGGCAGATTAACAGGAAACTCTCCCCCTCTGCTCCACCCGATCACAAGGAGGAGAGGGGGCCAGAGTTCGACTCACACTGGGTATGCGTCGCCAGGCTGGCCTACCTCCACAACTTGTGTCCCAAAATAGTCCCGGGCGCAAACACGACTGACTAGTCAGCACAGCTCAGCTTTCACACAGTGACTCCTGCTCTCGACACCTTGCATAAGTTACTGAACATTCATTCACATTTCACATTTTAGAAAGCAATACAAATGTTGCTATTTCCCAATATATTTAAATCAGTATTTGGTTCAAACTATGTACAGTCCAATTTTCATAGAAAAATTTGATTGATATAAAGTTAGAAATTTTTAGAAAATATATATATATATATATCTGCGGCCAACATTGATAACATTTTATAGTTTATTAGTACAGTATTATGTTTTAGGTCACATTCCTCTAACAAACACAGTAAATGTTTGATAGGCTCCCAACAGAAAGCTAGCAGCGAGCTTTCTTCTTTACCTTGAGATAAGAAGTTTCGTAGTTTTCTTTCCCCTCTTTTTTAATAACATGACAAAAGGTAGTTGTAGGTGAAGGTCAAAAGGGAGTATAAGCTTTAATATAATATATAAGTAACTAGGAAGACCTAGGTACAGGTGGATAAAGGGAGTGTGGAGAGGGTAGGAATGGATTGGGCCGGCATGGAGGAAGAAAAACGTTTGATCCTGAACTATGCCCAACTTGTTGAATTAGAACAGTTCCCATTCCCTTCCCCACCCAAATGTTTATTTTAATTGGTTATAAAGTATGTTTTATTTCACATATAAAATAAACTCTATATAGTTAGCAATGCACGGTCGCTGTTATAAGAAAAGCGTCGAGCTTACAGTGAAACAGGGATTGAAAAGCCAGACACTTTTTGTGATGACTGTACATTCTGTAGCAAATATAACCTTAATCAAGGTGCTGGTTGTTATTTAACATTACTGGATGGAGCTGTCTGGCAGTAGGAGAACAAACAGGGGAGGAGGTAAATACAAATTACAATACAATTTGTGTAGTGACCCCCTATTAATTTATATCATTCGATTCACAAAGATCCATTCTACGCTCCTTTACCAGTTACCTTTTATTTCCTGGGCATTTAGTTCTTAATGATCAACCGAAATATGTAGCTTTTTGAACTTTTCAGAGTTGAATATGTCAACTTTTAAACTATTTGAATATGTCAACTTTTAAACTATGTTTACAAGTATATATATGTCTTGGGCCATAGAAAATAGGTTTGTGTTCCTTCCAGTAAACACCAAACTCTGGTGTTGTTAAAGGTTTTGACAATATTTAACCTAAGCACAATATTGAAGTGGCAAAACTTCAACTACCTAGACAGCCTTCTTAGCAAAGTGACTCATTACATATTTACAGAGTTACTAGCCTGATTTAATGTAGTTTTACAGATGCATGCATGATTTTTATTATTTTACGTTTATAATTTGAATATTTTTGTAGTTTTTTTATTCTATAATATGAATTAATAAACGTTCTTTAACATATGAAATCAAAATAAACATTTACGTTTTTGATTAATCCATTTGTATCGTAAAGAGTCAATGGCTATTCCCAAAGTAAATAGGAATGCGAATAAACGTGTTTCTAAAACTGGCAGCACAGTCATAGCAAGAGTTGCACCACAATCCCCCACACGTCCTCACATATGTGAGTAATATATCAAGTCACACCTCATGTATGTTCTACTGTTAAAATATTTTACCAACTCTTGTAGGACCCGAAATAACTTCTCACACCTATAAAAAAATAGTATGAGTCGAACATATAGCACCCCCACACCCCGCGCTTAATCACATCTCTTACTGTGAGAGTAATTTTTTTTTTATCAGTGGTTTAAATATGTATGTTATGAAGCCTCTGATTAGTTCAAAGGAAATTAATTTTTATTCACAGAGAGAGAGAGAGAGAATGGAAGGCCTGGCCATGATCCAATCTTCGACCTTCCCATGACTGGAGAGGAAAATGTAAGTCCAAAACTTTAAACCACTTGTCCACCACTGAAGGAGGCACATAGGAATTCTGTTGATGATTATTTGGTGTCAGTAGGGTCGTCCTTAGCAAATGTGGAGCGCTGGGAAAACATTATTTGTAGGGTCCTCAGTTATCTGCCCCCTCCCACTCCTAACCCCAAAAATAAAGATTAAAAAAACTTTTTTTTTAGATGTCATTACAATAGTTTGCACCTATATACCCATTTAGCGACATATAAGCAGTGCTGTAGTCAAGCCAGGGTGGTACCCTGGTACTTTATTAGTTGCTGGGGCGGCACCCTGGTGCTTTAAAAGGTTTATAAACGTAGTTTCGAAACAAAAATTCAGCACCAAACATCAATGTGATAAGATCTCATGATGCGTAATAGATGATAGATACGAGGTCTGCTAGAGTAATCACACCTTCAATTTATTTTAGAGTACATGCGCTAATGTAGTTATTTTAGAACGGTTACCTATCATTTTCCACAGCCTTAACAAAACTTTTCTCCCCATACCCTATGACTTACACTATTTTCTTGTACCTAAGTGCCGGCGAGCCTAATTTAGATGTGTGTTTGACTTAATAAAATACTTCAAAGAAGTAAATTAATTATTACTAATAATTTACGAGTCTACAAGTTTAAATTAACTTTCTAAACTTATAATTTATACAAGAACTACAATAAATAAAAAAATTAAGAATATTTTTCTTGATTTTATTAAAATTAAATATTAAATAGCACAAACAATATAATTGGTTTAGCATATAATGGTCCACAGTAATTTTGTTAATAAAAAAAAAGTAAAAGAAATGAAAATAATTTATTATTATTATTATCATTATTATTATTATTAATATTATTAATAAATGATAAAAATAGTAATTATTATTTTACCATTATTATATTTAAAACTATTATAAATATTTTTTCAAATTATTTTCATTTCGCTTACTTTTTTATTTATCTACAAAATTACACCTATATTACACCCTTGACTGATGGTAGCTGGTGTGGAACATCCTACCTCCCCCTCTCCCCATTTGCTATGCCCACTGTGGAACATTATATGATAAACAAATTATATTTATTTTTACATATTCTTCAATAAGTTCATGCCACAAATTTATGTTCAGTGTTTCTAAATCCTTAAAAAGTTTGGAATATGATGATGATGATGATGATGATGATGATGATGATGATAATGATAATGATGATGATGATGATGATATTCCTAACTTTTTAAAGATTTAGAAACACTGAACTTTATGGCCGAGTAATATAGAAGTGACAAAGATAGAGGACTCCATAAAAAAAAGTTGCAACCATTTTGGAAAAAACTGAAAACAAATATATTGAATGTATTTCTAGATTGCTTTGACTGTGGAGGAAGATGTATTTTAGAGATTCTTAAACTCCTGGTAAATTGCTTAAAAGCACTTCTTTGTAGCGGTTTTGAGCCGGGGCGTGGTTTTATTGTAATAATCTTAGCAACTATTCCATTATACTCTTCTATTCATATAAATCATGTAACATCACTAATGTTTATCAAATTAAATGGTCCACCTTTGAAGCAATGGGACCCACTACCATAAGTTCAGACCTTGTTGCTATAGAGCCAGTGAGCCGTCGAAACAAAATTGTGTTTGTGATGTTCCTGAGCATAATCGATATTAGTTCTGTTCATTGCTTTAATAGTTAGCATAAGCTGAGGGGATTGCGTTAAATTACTACTCCGTGTGTGTGTGTGTGTGTGTGTGTGTGTGTGTGTGTATATAATTTTCTCTGTAATTTTAAAACCATTAAAATATATTCTTAAATTTTAAACATTAAATTGTCAATCTCCCAACCTTCAGTTGATGTGTACCTGCCCACACCTTCACCACGGGACACATCGCTGACTGGCTCATTTGCAAACAACAAGATGTCTTTAGTGCATTGCCAAAGTCGAGGCTTATCGAGACAGTGTGCCAGACCTAGTCCTCGTTCAAGGCTCTTTGTCCTTGTAAGTATTTGGCTGTGAACCTAATTGGTTTTGAACGGGTACATTGAAGAGTCAAATGAGATATGTGATTAAATTAATTTTAAGGCATGGAGAAGTCAAAAGACTTTCAGACAACCAAGAATATCTTTTTAAGTAATATTTTGGCCTATCATTAGATTATTTTACTGAGCATAAGATTTTTTTTTTTTCAAATATTTGAGTGTCAAGTGAACTATTTAAAATGAGAAAGCTAATTACTATTCCAATATATTTAACAGATTAAATTTATATAAAATATATAGATTATTGTTTTGGTTATTTTACTGTAGGCTATATATATTTACTATAGTAAATATATAGTAAAATATCCAAAACATTACCATAGTTAATATATTGTAAAACATAGTAAAATAACCAAAACAATAATATATATACTATATATAAATTTAATTTGTTAAATATATTGGAAGAGTAATTAGCTTTCTCATTTTAAATAGTTTACTTGACACTTGAATCTTTGAAAAAAAAAATCTTATGATATATAGTAAAATAACCAAAACAGTAATGTACCAGTACCGGTATTAAAGATTTTCAACTAAAGATTTAAACTGCTATAATTTAAAACGTTAAACATATTGAGAGAAGGTAATGTTTTATAAATTATTCTTTTGGTAACAGAATATATCATTCTTGAAGATAATTTAATTCAATAAACACTTGCAATTCATGAATGTCACAATTAAATTGTTTGGACAATAAATTAAATTATATTTTGTGATCAAACAATTAGCACATGATTTATTAACATTGATATGATAATCATGAAAAATGAAGCTTATAATAAAATTAATATATAGAAATAAGTATTAAAAAAAGAGGTATTTCACAAGCTATTTTGTGTTCTAGAGAGTGGTCTTAGTACTCAAAAATTTAAAAATCACTAAAAAAATACATTTAAAAATAAAAATTTCTTTCCACTTTGGTGTCCCCTACTATTAATACAACTAATTAAAAGTATTTCTTAACTTAATATTTTTATCTACTTATATATGTATGTAGAGTAAAACAAGAACTGAATTGATTCATGACAAAGGTGGTTCAGACATGAAATTTCAGATAGTTGGATTAAGGGGGGGAAATAAACACTATTACTGTATAACGTTCTACAGAGCCACCTCGGGGGACGCATGGTTTAAGGCATCACTCTCACAATATATTAGGCTGCCGATGACAGGGAGATCAGGGTTTGAATCCTGGTCGAGTGCAATGAATATTATTTTTACTAAACAATTTTCCACTCTTCTTCTATGCAAATGTAGCTATATTTCTTCTAAATTCAATCTTCCTTTTTCTCAACTCATTAGCGTACTTAGTATATATGTGTATAACCTGAACAGGTAGTAAGACATGGCACTAAAAAAACATCTTTTATAGTAATCAAAATAATAACTTTTAAAAGTGATGAAACATGAGAAGTGAATAAATGTAATTATAAATTATATAGTAAAGGACAGAAATAAGGTCCACCTCGTCTGACTAGGGGAATGGAGGGGGCTTATTTCTTGGTTGCGGTGATTCGGTTAGTTGGCAATTCAAATAGTCAACTTTTTACTTTATGTATAATAAATTAAAATTCATTTCCTGGAAAAGAGTTGTGCAAGAGTTATTGAAATGGTAGGAAAATAAGTGTATTTTATATTGGCCTGGAAATATATTGTACACGAATATAGGCCACGCCGATAAAAATAAATCACTTTTAAAAGAGGAGGGAGGACAGGGGGGAATATAATATTTCCAATGAAAACTATTTTATCAATTTTAACTATCCCTGCTCTCTTTGCCAGTGTTCCGTTATTCATTTTCATTGACCTCCTCAACTTCCTGATCCTCTGATAACTGCTATAATTAAAATTTGTGTTGTAGGTACGTATTAATCATTGGCTAAGAAATACATTTTTACCCCTTTAGTGAATGATCAAATTGTAACTTTAGAATAAAAAAAAAGCTATTGAAAGTAATGTCACTTTCACTCAATAGAAAGACACTCTTATAAAGCTAAAAGCATTTGAGATTGAAAATATATAGCCAATTAATTTTAGCGACCATTTTCGGTAGGGTGTATCTATAGATTAAAATTGTGCATTTTAAAATCAACATTTTGAGGAGGTGGGAGGAGTGGTAAAGTGTGGAGAACTTTCAGTTAAATCCAGTGATTTTACTTCAGAAGGAATAAATATAAAAACAAAGAATATCTGAATTTATTTATGAATAAAAATTATTATTTTGTAACAATTGCACAATTGGTTACATTAAGGTGGGAGTGTAGGTGACATGAGTGTTTTTACAGTTTTTATATCAATACTTTTGTTGGTTAAAATAAATCAAATATTTCTCCAATAGAAATATAGAGTTTAATTTTCTTCACATAGCGGTATCAAGAGTTTTTGAATATCTGCCAAGGGAGTCTTGGAGTTTAATGACAACTTTTTCTCTACATTTAAAAAGTTTCTCATCTAATGCCAACAACTGTTGATATTATTACCATGTGAAGAAAATTAAACTCTATGTTTCTACTGGAGCAATATTTTGTTTATTTTGGCAAAAAAATGTTTTGCTATAAAAAATGAAAAATCTCATACCTTTTAAGGCATTCCCTACACTCCCACCTTAAGATACAATAGCCCTAATTGCAAGAGAAAATATTATTTCAATGCAGATTAAGGTGTAGAGTTTAATTATGTCTTAGAGATCAATACCTATAGACTATAGAGCAAACAATCTTGTAATTTGTGTAATCATAGAAAAGTGGCACAAAGACTGGGATATGAACCCTGATCTACTGACATAACTATCTAGTACCTCCCCCCCCCCATCCCACTTCATTGTGTTCTTCAACTTATGGAGGCTTTACATATTTGAGTGCCACAATGACCTAGAGGATATCTCGGATGGATCTGTAGATAGAGCAGCTAGTACACAAAGCTAAACGGCCAGGGTTCAAACCCCTGTACGGGTGTCATTTCTCTATATCCTCACAATCACTCCAACAGAATGTCATCTGAAAAAACGAGTTTGTATAGATCTTTTTATTGGCTAAGAGCTACCAAGAATAAATTTGTGGTCAATAAGTGGATAATATCTTGGACAACCTTGATTGAATAAAACACATAAATATGATAATTTTGTCGGTGGCATTCGGCTCACTTGAGATGAAAATATTCGCGACAGTATTTCTGTGCCTTCCGAGTTGATTTCCGACAGCCAATCAGTTAACACTAGTGTATTTTGCTCGGCCATTTATTTAAACTGCTCAAAGCTTTAATGGCAACTTGAAATTTTTATGCCGAAGAAACTTCTGACGAGCAACCAAAATATATTCCCAGAATTTAAATTCTTCTAACTACTCACAAATAGCTTCAATGTCGGCCATATCGTTCATGTCATCCCAGTTGACAGCATAGTTGGCACCCGTCTGGAGGTGACGATAGGTGCCATAGATATGGGAGGGTACCCCTGGGAACAAAATAACTATAGCTTGTAAAAGTGTCGTGTAGTCAGGACATAGAAGGTGGAATTTAGGGGTTAGATCAAACAGGACACACAGTTATGAACTTAAGGTTGTGTGCTAGTGAGCGCTAATTTTGCAGTTTTTGTAGCATAAACATTTGTTGAACAAAATAAATCAAATTTTTCTTCTATAGAAACATATAGTTTAGTTACTGTTGAGATTAGCATGTGCAGAAAACTAAACTATATGTTTCTATAGAAGAAATATTTGATTTATTTTGGCCAAAAATGTTTATACTGTAAAAACTTCAAAAATACTTCCCTAAACTCATGCTCACTAGCACCCCATCTTAAGGGTTGGATCAAGAACCTACTCAGGACACACAGAGATGATTTATGGGTTGTATCAAGCAAGACAAATAGGTATGAATTTAAGGGTCAGATCAAGCATCTACTCAGGACACACATATATGAATTTAAGGGTTGGATCAAGCACCCACTAAGGACACAGAGAGATAAATTTAGGGGTAAGATCAAGCACCTACTCAGGACACGCAGATATGAATTTAAGGTCAGAGCAAGCATCTACTCAGGATACACATATATGAATTAAAGGGTTGGATCAAGCACCTACTCAGAATATAAATATAGGAATCTAAGAGTTGGATCAAGCAGGACACACAAATATGAATTCAAGGGTCAGATCAAGCACCTATTCAGAACACACATATATGAATTTAAGGGTTGGATCAAGCACCTACTCAGTTTACAAAGATAGGAATCATAAGGGTTGGATCAAGCAGGGCACACAAATATGAATTTAAGGTCAGATCAAGCACCTACTCAGAACACACATATATGAATTTAAGGTCAGATCAAGCACTTACTCAGAACACACATATATGAATTTAAGGGTTGGATCAAGCACCTACTCAGTACACACAGATATGAATTTAAGGTCATATCAAGCACCTATTCAGAACACACATATATGAATTTAAGGGTTGGATCAAGCACCTACTCAGTTTACAAAGATAGGAATCTAAGAGTTGGATCAAGCAGGGCACACAAATATGAATTTAAGGTCAGATCAAGCACCTATTCAGAACACACATATATGAATTTAAGGGTTGGATCAAGCACCTACTCAGTTTACAAAGATAGGAATCTAAGGGTTGGATCAAGCAAGGCACACAAATATGAATTTAAGGTCAGATCAAGCACCTACTCAGGACACAGAGATATGAGTTTAAGGTCATATCAAGCACCTACTCAGGACACACATATATGAATTTAAGGTCATATCAAGCACCTACTAAGGACATATCTGAACTAATTTAGGGGTTTGTTGTAGTCCTAAAATAGTATGACATATGAGTTTGTGCTTTACCCACCCCTCCTTCCCCTTGTCAAGCACAAGACAATACAACTAATTTAGATTGTCTTATTAATTCCGTCAGAAAATGATTAACTGCTATAATTCTAGTGTTCAAGGTCACAGTTCAGTTCGGAAATATTTATTTTTCACTGAAGCAGTGTCACATGGCTTCATGTAGAGTCTATACAGGGGTACGACTCCTTTGACAAAGAGTTTTGACTTATCCTCACCTCTCATTACTCATATATAGGGCTTAGTTAAAATGCACATAATTATATCAACATTTTAGCATGAGCTACTTCAGTGGTTGCATGGTCAAAGGCATGAATATCGTTAGCTCTTAGTTTAAATTAGAAAACAAACATTATCTCAAACCAAATGAATAGACCGAATATTATGATAGTAGAATTAATCATTTAAGTCATATAAAAGTTACCTTAATCGTTCATGGATTGTTACAGATGTTGATTTTTAATTTTCACAATTGTAAATTTTCAATTTTTCTCAAATGTAGATTTACAGTTTTCTAAATTGAACCGTTCACAGTTTAATTTATGGTACTTAGAGTGTCCCATTTGAGGCAGATTATTGGCGTGGGGTAAAGGGGAGGAGTATCCTTTACCACGGTCTAGGGCGTCATTATCTCGAAAGTTTGGATTTCTGATAATTGGGAGGTCAAGGCTCAAATCTCGATCAAATATACCGAGGTTGAGTTTTCCTAAATGGTGCAAATGCAGGTGCATATACTCTAAACTAAACCTTCTTTATGGCTAGCTCAATCGTGTAGATATGCGAATAGCCTGAGGTAAAACTGTGAGAACAAATTAAAAATAGTAGCTGATATTCTCGTGTGTCTCTTTTAGTTTCAAGTTGTTCTTTGTTTCTTTCTCTGAATCTTGTTTTGATGAAATTAACAAATAACTTATCTCAACTAAAGATTAGTAGAAACCCAATTTTCTTTTACAGGTTTCAGGACGAAGTTCCTCAGTATACCAACAGTGAGATTCCCTAGAGTGTCATTCCCCTCCAAGGGGATATTTCTGGTGTCCTTGGAATCCACCCAATAGAGGCCCTAGAATATTTCTGTTGGGTTAATCCATTACGCCTTTGCCTTGCAATGAAGGTCAGGAAATATTAATTTTTTTGTAAAATAAAAATATAGTAATTATAAAACACTTATTAATAGAAAAGGTTAATAAAAACTTTTAAATGTGAGAGCAGTGCTTTTTTGGCACTTTAAATGTGAAGCGTGAAAAATATGTTCATAAGCTTACGCAGGGTGTGGCTAATGAGGGTGGCAATTAGATCAACTCTCTCCCCCAAAGAATATGTTTGAATTTTATTTTTTTAACAATTATAAAGAGCATATAACCCAAATGGGTTGTAAGCAATATTATCTGCCAGCTGGCTGGCCTAGAAACAGGATCTTAACCTACATTAACTATTACCCTTGGAATAACCATCGCCGTGATTTCTACAAAAAAAAAAGTACTTAGTTCTTTTGTCCCTCCTAATTTATATTTTTTTTTATTTTGCTAACGTGGGTGCCTCAGTACCCACACTGCATATATCTATGATTATATTTATCATTTTAGGGTGCGAGAATAGAACATTATATTGTAACTATATAATAGGCAGATATCTCTAGGAAAATAAATAGCGAGGGACGTTTTTATGAATACTGTGTAAAACTACTTTGTAAAATAAATACATAAACTAACATATCAGTGTTAATATGAAAATAAAAAACAACTAATTAAAATGGTATGATTAATGATTAGTAGAAAATTAATCACGTAATAATGAAAAAAGAATCAACTTTGGAGGACTATAATTTCTTGTCTGAAGTAAAAGTAATGAAATACCGAATTGGTTAAAAAAGAATGTTTGTTTACGCAAGTTTTTGTTTTTACATAGTTTCTTCATCCAGTTTGTGAAAACATGGTCAAAACAACTATAATGCGTGTGAGAATGCCTATGATTTTGAATTTCATGGTACATTAAAATCCAATCTAATTTTGTCAAATGCTCAGTTTGTCCACAGTGTTTTTTTTTTAATTGAGCTCAAAATAGAAGCTATTAACTTTGTCCTTTTAACATTTTAATTTGAATAGCTGGATCAAAACACCTGGCATCACATAAAATATCCTTCCCTCCCACTTCCTTCTAAAATCGTGGTCTTATGTAACTTGGTTATTGTTATGAGAAGCATTTGACCGATACCTGCGTGGGTGGTCACGCAGTCTAGGGTGTCAGACATCCAATAGATTTAAATGCCAGTGACATGGAGTTCAAGATTTTGATCTCGACCGGACGCAATTGAGCTGGTTTTACGCATATGATTTATCTCTGTGGTTTTCTCGTCCTCTTTCCAAACCAATAGGAGTGTGTTCCTTCTAAGATATTCCCCCCAGTTCTTATCTATTAGAATAAGTCTGCAGTTTCCGACATTTTGCAGAATTTGACCAATTTTTTGTTTCTCAGATCAACGTGACCGCTCGATACACCTCAAAGCATTCAACTACAAGTTTAGAAAAAAAATCTTGCAACACATCTTACTACCCATTCTGATTATCAGCATCTAATTACACTATAGGTATAAGGGTGAGAAACATTTAGTTTAAATAAATTTACCCACATGTGCGTATAGGAAATGTGAGGGGGAAAGATTTAGGAAAAATCACCCTCAATACACTTGGCCGGAATTTGAACCCTGACCTCCACATAACCAACAAACCAAATTAGACAAGCGTGACACTTGGCCCATGGTCTCACCAATGCTGGTTTTAATTCTAATAATATTGATTATATAATGACTATAAAAACGTGACTTAAGAGGCCGCAGAAGAGAATGAATGAGCTTGGCGTGTATTTTGGATGTCGACAAAGCGAGCGCTCACAGTGCCACTCGTCCAAACATGAGAATGGTACAGTAAACTAAGTTATCCATCAAACCATCAAGAGTTGGATATCCAATAGGAACCCAAGCAATAACTTAAAACGGTTTGTAATTTTAAACGATTTCATTTCTATTTAAATTTATCATCTTTCTATTAACATTATATTCACTCAAAATAGAATTTAAAAAAAAATAGCTCTATAAACACGAAGTAAAAATAAATATAAAAATGGCATATTTTCTTTTTGTTTTAACTATATCATAAAGCGCATTTTACTAAATACATTATTGAAGCTTAACAATTTACTCGGAATTTTCAAGTGAGGCTTGATTGCAAAGTTTTTTTTAGACATAGTGTATGAAGGTTATTTTGCACAGAATCACAGTATGAAGTTTCACGGCAAATCAATGCGTGAGACACAATCAATTGTCTCCTACGAGACTAATGTTTCAATCTTGACTTTTGAGGGACCGACAGCGGCCATGATGCTATTACCATGACAGCTCCACGAGCATTTGTCAAGTGAGGGGAGGTCTATGATGTAACTTCAGTGCCTGCGGCCAAGAAATGTGTCGGTCGGCCATTTCTAATGGTGTCAAGACTCTGTGATGGTTGTACCTTATGATGGTACAAGACAAGAATAGTCCTTTATTACTATAATGGTAAAAAGATTCAGACACTTAATATGTCCAAGATATCAGCCCCTTGACTCTCCTGATTATAGTTTGTATTTTTGCTTCACATCACACCATGAATTTAAGCTGCATGCAGGTATTTTAGTTTGGTTAGTTATTTAGTTAATGAATTCAAATATTTAGGAACAATTTTAACTCGCGATAACAATATTAAATTGAAATCTAGGAAAAGAATACAGTCTGGAAATGCTTGTTATTACTCGGTCAGTAAGTTGTTGGCGTCTGTTGTCAAGGAATGTAAAACTCAGAATATACAAAGCCATAATTTTACAGGTTGTTCTCTATGGTTGCGAGACACGACCTCTTACCTTAAATGACAAAAATAAATTTAGAGTGTTCGAAAACAAGGTGCTTAGGAAGATATTTGGTCCAAAAATTGACGAAGATAGTGGGGAGTAGAGGAGGCTACATAGTGATGAGCTGCATACCCTGTACTCATCAGCATACATTGTTAGGGTAGTAAAATCTCGTAGGTTACTGTGGGCAGGACATGCAGCGTGAATGGGAGTATCTAGAACCACGTTTAAGGTAGTGAATGGCAAACCCAATGGGAAAAGACCACTGGGAAGACCCAGACGCAGATGGGAGGATATAATTTGGATGGACTTGAAAGAGATAAGGTGTAATGAGATATACTGGAGAGAATTATCTCAAGATAGAAATAGGTGGCATACTTTTGTGAGTGCAGTAATGAACTTATGACTTCCTAATGCCATAGAGTAAGTAAGTAAGTATGCGGGTATTTTAGCTACGCTAGTACTCAATTCTAAGACCATATGGTCTAAGTGTCACTTTCGTAATAAACTAGACTGCCTATGATGAGATTACAGTTTGATCTTGGTCATGTGTACTGAGGGCCGTTATTTCTGAATGGTTTCTCAGCTCTCTCTCCACAAAAATGCAGGTACACTATCTCTAAGTTTAATCTGTCTCACCCTTACACCCAGTAGCATAATTAGCACACAGACGTATAACCTAAACAGGTAGTAAGGCTAAAAAAAAAACTATTGTTCTAGGGATGAGGAAGATAGAATTCAGGAAAAGTGTACCCACATTTGCTTGGAGGAAGAGTGCTAAACTATTGAGGAAAAACCACCCTCAGTACACTCGATAGTGATTCGAGTCTCGATCTTCTCGTCTCCAGTAAACCAGCCTATTGCAAAAGTGACGCCTTCAATCGTTTGGCCAACAATTGATTATAGTTTAATCTGAAAAAAAAAAATCAAGCTTATCTAGTCTAGTTTGTTGGTGACAAGTGGAGGGGAAGGTGGTAAGGGTTCGAATTTTGTCAGGAGGTACTAAGAGCAATATTTCCAGAATGGTTTTTCACTCTTCCTTTGCATATATACGGGAATACTTTGTCTAAATTCTACCTAGCTTATCCCTAACCTAACCAGGATGGTTAGTAAGACACTTAGGGCAAGTTTTAAAAACCATCAATAAATAATCCCAAGGTTATTAAAAGATTTGATAGATTGGAAATATAAGGGTGTGTGCGCTCCGTTTACCCCGAAAAGTATTAGTCTTATAAGCTACACCATAGTGGAACCAAGCAAGGTAGCAGTCTTACCTTGACTGATTACACTATGACCTTATCTTATAGGTTGCACCATAGTGTAACCAAGAGAGGTAACAGTCTTATCTTTACCAATTACACTATGCCCCTATCTTATAAGCTACACCATAGTGTAACCAAGAAAGGTAACAGTCTTATCTTTACCAATTACACTATGCCCCTATCTTATAAGCTGCACCATAGTGTAACCAAGAGAGGTAACAGTCTTATCTTTACCAATTACACTATGACCCTATCTTATAAGCTGCACCATAGTGTAACCAAGAAAGGTAACAGTCTTATCTTTACCAATTACACTATGCCCCTATCTTATAAGCTACACCATAGTGGGACCAAGCAAGGTAGCAGTCTTACCTTGACAGATTACACTATGGCCCTATCTCATAAGCCCTGTCATAGTGGAACCAAGCCAGGTAAGCTTGCTACCTTTCAGAGTAAACTAAGGAAACATTTTGGCAGATGAACTTGGTTATTGTATTAAATTTACTTCAGCACTGATGAATCATTCTTCTCTTTAAGATACAAATAAGTTTTAAAATAACTATGTGAGGAAAACTGCTAAAATTGATATCTTACATCGTGACGATAGTAATACTTATCTAGCCTAGAGTTAAAGATATAATAGATTTAACCTAGCGACCAAATTGTAGAAATTTACTTTCCACTAATCCGAATTCCTTCCCCCACCACCCTTTTCAAACTATAAAACCTGATTTACACTCTCCTTGATTCAAACTGATGAACCATCAGGTAAAATCATATAGGGCTAACCAAACCACCGAGACATGTTGGTCCCATCATTGGAATGGGTTTGGTGTTGCCTCCATGTAGCGCCGGCAGAAATAGCTCGGGCGGTGTATTTTTAGATAAAAACCCTGGGAGCTCAGATGAGAAACTTGGGACTGTTACAACATTTGACTACCTTCACTTCCCCTTTTCATCCCTCTCCTCTCCCCTTCCCTTTACTCTCTGTTTCATATAAACAACGCATTTACCGCAGTCACAAACATCGGCTTCAAACACTCGGTTTACTTTATCTTGAGCAAGGTTTTCAATAACATGGTTCGGTTTGCCTCCCTATCAATGTTTTAAATAACCCGAACGATCCAGACATTCTAAGTCCTATCCTAATGGACCAGTGGTTAGGGAGTTCGAGGATAAAGGGCCAGGTTCTGGTGCCCAATTTAATCCAGGGTGGAGCCTAAATAATTTTTCTTTTCTTTTAGCATAGCGTCTTTTTACCTGTTCAGGTGATACACATATATACTAATTACGCTAATGGGTTAGGGATGAGATGGTCAAATATATTGGAAGTGTTTTTGAATTTGTGTGGAGAGAGAGTGGGAAACCATTTAGGAAAAACCACCCTCAGTACATCTGACCGAGATTTGAGCCTCGGTCTCCCCATCATTGGCAGTTTATTCAGTCTATTGAGGGTGTGACGCATTTGACCATAAGACCACCAAAAGGGTACATAATTAATTACTTATTTTTGAATTCACCTTCCTACCTGTAACCAGGTCACACAGTCTAAGGCGTCATTCTGGCAAGAGTCTAGATTGTCGATGACAAGGAGTTCTGGGAGTATCGATAGGCAGGGTGGGGAAGAACATTGGGAGTGATATGTGGGTTTTATCATTCTCGCTTCATACAGATGTGGGTGCAATTTCTTGAACACAACCCTCATGCTCCCTACCTGTTATATAAAGCCGTTAATAACCATGGTGTTAAACTTAATAATAATAATAATAATAATAATAATAATAATAATAATAATAATAATAAAGTAATAGGAAAGGGTTCATCTAATGATCTTTGAATCCTCAAAGATATTTGAGATTCAAACTTTGAAATTTCCCATATGAATAAATGTTTGTTTTATTTTTGTCTTAATTTTTGTTAGTCATTATGATGATTATTGGTGATTCAGCCCAATATAATTCTATAACAAACTTAACAACCCGAGATCATTAATTTACTAAATAACTGAATGAGAATTTAATATTATGACAAAAGAAATTGAGGATTTTATTATGATAACTTATTTTTATATCGACTTAAGAATTAATATGAACAAAATAGGAATTGAAGGGGGAGGGGGGTAGTTATTGAAGTGTGAGAAAGTTAATCCTTAAGGGTTGTCACATTTTATATGCTTCGAATTCAAGATTCAGATTTGTAAATAAAATAAGGATTTGAATTTGAGAAAAAAACACCAGTTTGACCGAAATAAAAGAATTTTTAAAAAAATTCATCAAAAGATTAAAATTAATGGTGCTAAACTTAGATGGTATATAAGGTACACATAATGAGAATGGAAAGTAAAGGAAGAATCCCATGGAGAAAGTTGAAGATGAAGTTTGGAGAAAAAAAAAAGGCTGCAAGGGAGACCAAGAAAGAAGTGGGAGGAGCAGATAACAAGTGTGTGAATGAGAGGAGAAGAATAGAAGAAAATAGAGAGAAAATGGTGGAAGGAAAGAGGAAGATGGAGGCATTAACTAAACATTTCATGAGGATGATGATTATACTGAATTAAGTGTTTCTGTCTTAGGTTAACACTATGCTCAAAAAAAAAAAATGAACGCTAAGTGCCACAAATTAAAACAAAGAAAGAATCTGTGGCCTGATTTGTCTAACTACATTCAAAGAACTATTTGCCTGCTGACCAAGAGTATTTATCCGAGACCAGCAGTGACTGTCTTGTGGGACGTCTATTTTTGTGGAGGACACTCACAAATGGGTGTGAGTCACGCGTGGTGCTGACGGAACTGACGAGCGAGTGCGGCCAAGTCACGAATCATCTCTCATTTTTAAACCGAGCGTTTCAAGTTCTACTTAAAAAAATATTGATAACTTATTAAAATAAGTTTAATAGATAATAAAATATTGAAATGTCTTATCACATTTTCATAAACGTATTTTTTACAACACATTATTTTAAGTAGTTTTTTTATTAGGTAATTGATAATTTTGACAATAATTTGTGTTAGGCTTCTTAGCTTTTCCTCAATTTTACCTTTGATATTTTCTGTGAAACCTAATTGAAGAAAATTTAAACTTAACAATAATTTTACTTTATTATTGTTATTATTATTATTATTATTATTATTACTATTTTATTTACTATAACTAGTTTAATCAACTTTAAATATGCTTTATGCTACTATTTTCATAAAGATGAAGTTTTTTTTTTTAAGTTTAATGTTTTATGCAAAAAATTGTTATTTTGAAAAAAAAAAGTGTAGTTTTTTTTCAAAGGCAATATTTGTTTTCTAAGTAAAGCATTTTTATAGATGTATTTATCTCAAGACTAAATTATGGATAGTAAACTTATAGTGCAAGTAGCACATAAATTGCCATTAATTTTGGCTATACTATATTTGAGGTGTTGATGACAAATAAAAATGCAACATTAAGCTTAGAGCAGCTAAGTACTAAAAAACTGAACATTCGTCCCGGATATTTCTTATACCACTCTAAAGTTAAATTGAGGAATAAAAAATGAACTTTCCCTTAGAAGTTTAATGGCAATATTCACAATTTGTTTCATGTATCATGGCTCACATAATCCTTGGTCAACAATGCAGGGGGATCAAGGTTCTAATCCCAGACGGCTGTATTGAGGGACAAATATTTTTGACAGTTGAAAATATATACTGGGAAAAATAATGGTCACTGATTGGACAGGTTCATGTTCCAATTTAAAGAAGGGTAAAGATTATGGATAAAATTGCAGGTTACACTGTATTCACACTTCCTGTACTAGGGCTATTTTGTGTTTGTCATATCAAGCAGCAAATCATGGAATTATTTAGAAATAATTTATTTATTCAGATAGGTTGGTTTTGAGCAATTGTGTTTTGATTAAAATGTTTAACACCATGGTAGGATACAGGCAACTTTTTAGAACTGTATTTGGGAAATATTTTTACAACTCGGGGTCTCACTAAAAATTGATTTTGAACTGAAATTGTAAATATATATTCATTCAGTAATAGTGGTTTTAACTTAATTCATCCCGTATAGATTGTTATTAAGAATGTTCCTGATTATTGATTTATTTTGTAAAATTCATTTTACCGCCCATTTGGACTATCTGCATATTAACCCTAATAGGGTAAAAATGAAGTATGTCGAATTTAAATAAAATTTACTACCGTTTGCAAAAAGGGAGAGGGAAAACTATTAAGGGAAAAATATCCTAGTACACCCAAACCAGGACTCGAACCCTGACCTCATCGTCGACAAACCGTACAGGATATTAAATTGACGACCTTGCCCTCATGCTCACCTATGTGGGTCTTATTGTTCTTTAAGAAAAATCTTAACTGAGCAGTGGTCTTCAGCTATAATAGTAATTTTTTGTTATAGTTTCTTATCTTTTGTCAGCTTAAGAACCAGTCTCGCGGCTGAATAACCGTGTTATTCAGTCCAAGATTATGCTAGAACCAGAACATATATTGTAATGAGGTTTATTATGCTCTTAACTTGACAATATCGAAATTTGGATCAGTGAAATGGGTTTTAAATTTTAAAATAGTTACTTTTCAATAATTTAAAAAAAATTAAGTTAAAATGGTTTCACTTGTCTCAATTCAACTGTTTTCTAATGAACTAAAGGAAACTACACTAAAACACAATGCCTGGTTCAAGCTGACTTACAGTAGCCCCATGGCTTCTTTGGTGCTGACTGACAGCTCACAGCTGAAAGTTGATGGCTTTTAAAAGCTACCTGACCAAATTATTTATCCCTATGGCGAACCATATGATCTGCAAAAAACATGTGTTTAGCAGCTGTCACTTCTGACGGTCAAAATTTAGGTATATACCTAAATGTTGACTGTCAGAAGTCAGCTGTGAACTGTCAGTCAGCACCAAAGAAGCCATGGGGCTACTGTACCTACCTAAATACACACTATCCAGTAGATGAGAAGTGCTCTTAAGACTTAGGTAGGTAACAAAGATTGAACCATACATCGCATTGTGGTGCAGTTTTATGTAGTATACTTTATAAAACAACGGAGACGAGAACAGTGAAACAATTTTAACATTTTATTTTTAAATTTTAAAACTGTAAACTTGATCCCAATTTCATGATTGTGGAGGGAAAAATACAGAAAGCTGCACCACAATGTGATTTATGGTTCGAGCGTGTATGCATACCTTATTTCCCGGTTAATCATCCATGCAGTGAAAGATCAACCTACATGCAAGCAAAGAGTTTAAGTGATGCCATGACTATTTTTTTTTTAATGTGTCTATCATTTGTTGGTTCCCTTTTGGGAGCAACAATGCAAGTGTAAATAAATAAAAACATGGAAACTAGAATTAAAGTTTTATCTTACAAGAACACCAACCTGATATGTTTTAGACTAACATGTTATATTATAGATTCCAAAACAATGTATACGGATAGTAATATCACTTCACCAGCTTTCAAATATTACTAATATAATTATTTTAACTAGTATATTAAACTCAAATAGGCACTTAATCTAATAGGTAAGGATGAAGAGAGAAGTTTAAAATAAATTTGTTTGGAGTGGTGGAAAGAGAACGGTGAAATCACAATGATAAATAATAAATAAGAAACCATCCCCAGGCCAGGTATCAAGCAATGACTTTCTCATCAATGATAAACGAGTGATAATTTTTTTAGTCCAATGCCATATTCTCCATGGACATTGGTGCAGGTTTAGTAGGGTTTTAGTAGGAAGGAGCTTGAAGAAAATACAAAACTTTTTTTGCAGTAAACAATGATAACATTTTACTTTATTAAAAGTGTTATTTTATCTTTATCTAAATATTTTATCTAAATCTTTAGAATGTTTTCTAAAATGTGTTATTTTATAGTTAATGAGGTAGGACATGGTTTCATAAAGTAAGCCTGTCTGTGTTCACCAAGCTGTCAAAACTAGGAATGGGACCCTCAAATCCTTAAAAAAATATTTGTTTTCAATCTATCAAGTTAAATTTGTTTTAGAGCTCTAATACTGCTTATTGGTGATTCAGAACCAACTATAACTATAGGATGAACTTAAAATCCAAGTCTCAGACCAGTAATTTAACACTTAACTGAATAGATGGAGCTTGTTTGTGCTTTTGAGTTAACAAAGTTTCCAAAAGTCTTCTCTCATTTAACAAAGGTAATTTATATTTGAAATTTCACAAAATATTTGTGTACCCTCCATAATTGAACATATCTATCAAAACTGACAGCTGCATATCACAGGACTTAGCGTATAATTATATAAAAACTGATTTAGTGACGTATATAACTGTTAAAAAAAAAGGTGCCTTTCTTTGTAACTCAGACTTTAGTATGGCCATGAAAGGTGGAGAAGTTGTTATATCTACCAATGGACATGCTTTGTTTTTTTTAATTCCCTTTCATTACATACAACTTGTGGTAAATGTTCTAAATATAGGTGTAAAATATAATATCTTAGCTATTTAATCCATCATAATATGCATATTCGTACACTTGTCATTGTATCTTTGGCAGCATGAGCTCCTACCTAGCTGTAGGTGGCCGAGTTATCTGATAGCTCGCGACTGTAATTGATTACTCATATGTAGCTGACGATTTCCACACGTCCATCACAGACTCTGCCTTGAAATATGAGTGAAGAATGACCCTAGGCATGGGATGGCTGTTGGATAGCTCGAGGATTAGAGCAATGGCGTACTAAGTCAGAGGTCCCGGGTTTGATTCCTATGTTTAGATGTCATTTATAAATTTAAATAATATGTTATTTTGTCATGTTTCCATCACCTTCAACATGTGTCTGCGAACACGCACTGCTTTTTCTATCAATCGACTTGGCGCATGTTATTTAGTTTCCGCAAGTGAGCTATTTATGTTTTTTCGGTGGCAAAATGCATTTGCAAGATAAAAAAAGAATGGGGTTCCAAATTTCACCGATTTCCGATTTTTGACAGTGCTCTGGCCCTTACTTGACCTGTTTAAAAAGTGGGGTACGCCTGTATATGCATTATATGTCTGCCTGTCTGTTGATACATTTTAATGGATTTACTTTTTCATACAGTTATTCCCAAAATTATAATTAAGAGTGTAAAAAAGGTGTGAATCGATCCACTCACTCAATTTAGCTCCTGTGCGAACTCCTGTCAAATACAACAGGAATATAGGGCACGCTCTCCGGACTAGGGAGGACTTGAAAAATAGGGAATCATTAGATTTAAAAAGCAATTTTGAGGCATATTAAAGTTAAAATTCAATGTACTCAGTTAAATGACAACGTTGCTTGAGTTTAGGGCAGTATTTTCGAAGTTTTATATCATAAACATTTATTTGGCCAAAATAAATCAAATATTTCTTCTATAGAATCATAGAGTTTAGTTTTACGCACATGCTAATCTCAAAAGTTCTTTAATATCTGTCAAGGGTGTCCTGGAATTTAGTGACAACTTTTTCTCTGCATTTAAAAAGTTCATCACCAAATGCCGCTATGCTCATGAGAGATATTCAAAAACTCTTGAGATTAGCATGTGCAGAAAGCTAAACTCTATGTCTCTATAGAAGAAATATTTGATTTATTTTGGACAAAAAATGTTTATGCTATAAAAACTGCAAAATTAATGCACTAAACTAGTGCTCACTACCATCCCACCTTAATTATAATAATTTTTATTTTATAGGCTTCGTAGCTCTGTAGTAATTTTTTTTTATAGAAAAACTGAACCTAGTATATCTTCTTAACAAAGACACCATTGTGGCTCATTTTAATCACAGATTTTTCTATTACCGGGTTCAGATCATATGCATGTATCATAACTACTCTAATGTGTTAGGGTTAAGTAAGGTTGAATTTAGAGGAAGTTTATACGCATTTGTGTTAAAGAAGAATGGGAAACAATTTATGAAAACCCACCCTCAGTAGACCTGACTGGGATTTGAACCTGATCTCTCTTATTAGCAAGCCAGTCCAACACAAGAGTGACACCTTAGGCCGTTCAGCCATTAAAAGTGGGTATAACCAAATATTCCATAAGTTAATGACCCACTTTGGTGTTTGATTGGTTTAAGGTGTAACTATTACAACAGACTGTACTTCCAATAACACGGATATTGGGGTTTGAATCCCGGAAGGGTGTACTGAGAGTTTTTCCTAAATGGATTCCCACTCTTCCTCCAAGCAAATGCGGGTACTTTATTTATATTCAACCTTACTCATCTCTAATACATTAGTGCATGTTCATTTATACCAAAAAGTTAGTAGGACACGGTGTTAAAAAAAAACCAAAAAATATGTATATGGTAGCACAAAGAAGATTCTGAAAGTTGTTCCCATAATTAAACTAGAATGAAGAATTTATTTTACATTAACTATCTTTTCAACTAAAAAATATCAGTTTAGTGTTTAAAGAAAACATTATGTTTACTAATAAGATTGAGTGAGCGAAAATATGGCTCACAGTGACCCAGGAGACAGCAGTTAAGTTCTGGCTACATATACGGGGTCTCCCCCCGCCCCCCCTGTCTCCACCAACCCCTACTTCCCTTTATCCCTGTGAATCCAGAAGCAATTCTACATTCATCGTCCTGTTGTTGATTTCTAAACAGTTTATAGTCCATTGACGGACGCCATATTGGCATCAAAGTGTCCTGATAAAAAAAAATACACACTTGCATCGTTGTTTAAATGAAAAGGATCAGGGTAGTATTAGAATAAAATTGGATTTAGATTAGAAAATAATTAATTACAATTTGTAAAACTAGTTATGACCAGATGCACAATCAAATTTATTTGGTATTCATTTTTAAGGAAAATATTTGTATAGCTTATTAAGTTATTTTTAATCAATTAATTTAAACATGTTTTTATTGAAGTGACTTAAGTTTAAATTGGTTTAATCTTAAAATAAAAATAAAAGTGTCAGTAAGAGATAGTTAAAATATATGAAATTTTCAAGATAGGTATTTTACAAAAAATCTGACATCCCAAAAAAGTTGATTGTGCGTCTCACTGCGGGAAAACCAAATTAGAAATAGATAGAAATTCAATAGGTGTTCTGCTTACGCAGAAAGATGATGAGTTTGAAGATTTCTTTTTTATTTACAAGAAGAGACCACTACAAAGAAATCAGGATAAAAACTTTTACTACAAAGAAGACAAAAGTATAATTAATGTAAAAAAAAAAGAAGCATTTTCTATAAACAAAAATGTCCTTAAACAGATTCACAGTTAATTTCTTAATATGCACATAATATCTAATAAGCAGTGTATAGTGTATTCCCTGAAAAAAAAACTAGTTGTTAGGAGTGTGCAAAGCTTTGAAATGTCTAGGTCGAAGGTCAAATCTCCTTTCCTTCAACTTGACACCCACAATAACCTCTAAATCTTCGAAACATTTCAAAGGAAGAAGAAAACTTTGATTTATTATGAACAAATTTTAAATATCTCACTTAATATGACATATTTCAACATATAGGTACTGTATTTCTTCGATTCTAGGACAATATCAATTGTAAGACGCACCTTAATTTTTTAGAACCAACAATAGAAAAAATCTTTGATTTTACGAAAATAAATAAAAATAAAACGCTTAAATACCCTAAATCAAATACATATTTTTATTAGAAAATTCAATTTACTAACAACAATAGAAGGTACCTTATTTATCAGTAGGTATGTTAACCAGCCCCATAGTGTAGTGGTCGGTGCACCTTGCTTTGAGCCTAGGGGTCCCGGGTTCGATTCCCAGCTGGACCTTGGGTATTTCTCCTCAAAGTGGAACCACCCCAACAATCCCCATGGTTTGGTTAGTTAGGCTCATTTAGGTTTAATAGTTTCCACTGGTTCCACACCCTCATACTCACTATCACCATCATCTCAAATCAGGACATGGAAAGAACCTCCAGGGACAAGATGTACGATTAGTGCATTTGGGCGTCCCCGGGCAACGGTACATTAGTATTGGCTAATCTTCACACAAACGGGGCTACGAATGATGCGCAAAATAATAATAATATATTATATAATTATAGTAGGTATGTTATTCATCTGAATCAATATCAGTATAATTCTTTCTGAGCCGTCGCTATCTGCATATGAATAAATATCAGAGTCTACTTCTCATTCAGAATCTGATTCTTCTGAGCCATCTTTATCTTTACCATCCCATAATATATTATATTCTGAGCCATCAAGAGCATTGGTCGAAAAATAACTGAGATTCTAAGATGCCAATGACTAACCCGTTTTTAGAGACGTTTGAATGGGGGGGGGG